>JAFBJS010009276.1:24353-37269 GCA_016785265.1 Paraplagusia blochii | reverse complement strand
AATTTGTATGTATGGTTCACATTGGAGCAGCAGTCTTATAACAGAAGTGCTGATCCAGACTCCTTCAACCAATCAGCAGGTACACTACAGGTACCTGCTGATTGGTTGAATGACACAGTCAGGTGATTTGTGATGTTGGGTAATCTCTTCTGAATGGCTGAGTGAGGACCACATGGTTCTTGATCTCACTGAGGTAGAGGAAGGGGGGCATTTGTAAAGGGTGAGGAAATTTCCAAAAACAGTCACTTGCCCTATAAAGGTTAATGTGTTTTCAAAGTAAAGTAAAGTAAAGTAACTAGTAACTAGTTACCTTTATAATTTGGTAGCTAGTAACGTAACTAATTACTTTTTCAGAGCAGTAACTAGTAAAGTAACAAGTTACTTTTTTAAAGTAACTGTCCCAACACTGGTTAAGAGAAATGTTTGCAAAAAAAGATTCAAATTCAAGGCCAATCATCACTGAACAGCTAAAAGTAGAGTATTACACATGTAATGATAAGAGAACAGAACATGATTGACACCAAAATCACACAAACTGTTGTAATTAGGTCAATGTAAACAAAGCTCCATCAATCAATTAGACAGCATAGTTGGATGGATAGATCAACTAAAGTGATTATAAATTTATGGGATTCGGCAACATAGTCACACATGCCACAAAGAAAATGAAAACCAACTGCCCCCAATTTTGTTGTCATCCATTCCAAGTGCTTTAGTTTTCAAATCTCATTATATTACTTGTAATTGTAATTTTTTATGTAGTAATTGTAGTTATTGTAGTAACGCTACCTGTGTTCTAGTTAGTGGTGCGAGAGGTAGGGTTGAATTCAACTTCCTCCCAAGGCTTAGCTGGTGTTAGTAGTACCAGTTTCTTCTCCAATATTTTCAGCTTTAGATCACTGTGTTGATGCAGATCCAAAATGATTTCCCTGTGTTCCTCAAGCATCTCAGTGCACTCTTTATCAAGCTTTTCAAATTCTTGTAAGGCCAGCTCATGATTAACTGTTAAATCCCTCAGCTCACTTTCCAGGTGCTTCATAAGAGCTCTGCTCTTTTCATGACATGCACTAGCCTGTTTGTAAAACTCCATTTGCTGTTGGAGCTCACTCTGCTTCTGCTCTGCCTTCTGCATTGACTCATACAGGCATCTGTTGTGCTCCTGAGCTGCTGCAAAATCTTTGTCTGCTTGTGACAGTAACTTTTGCATTTCAGCTGCCTTCCTCTTGAAGGCCCGCTCTTGTGCAAGCACATCTGTCTGCAGTGAAAATATTGTTTCTGCAGCATCTCTGAGGATTGTCTTATGTTTCTGCATAAGGTCCCTTGTTCGGTTTTTCCATTTGTTGTCCAGCTGGTTCATTAGTTCCTGGTGCTTTGCTTCTCCCAAAGTAACCTTCTGGTGGTATCTACTGCAGTCCGTAAATTCAACATCTCGGATTCTCTCATCATAGTCACTTGTCAGACCCCTGAGCTCCAACCAGTGTTTTAGATTTATATCCTCAATATTGAGATTTTTCATGTGCTTCTCATGCCTATGGTCTGTGTGCCTTCTTTGAAACATACTCCAAAGCTCAAGCTCAGACTTGGAGTGGTAGCTCTGAATGATGGAGGCGTGAACAGCAAGATCTGACTTCAAATCAGAGATTCCGTCATGCAGTTCACACAGCTCATGACTCAAGTGCATTTGGTAGGCACTTAACTCAATTTGATTATGTCTTCTTGCCTCCCAACTGGCAGCATCAGTACAGGACAACTGTGTTTTTGTATTCTCTAAATTCTGCCTGCAGAGCTTTAAAAATGACTGAATTTTTTCACAGTCTAGTTGATAGACAGGCCGTTCCTTGCGCTCCTTGTCGAGCTGGTCTCTGAGATAAGTAATGTATTTCTGCAGCTGTTTCTCTGACATTGCTTCTGCAGGCATTTTGTCCAGCTCTGCAAAAGACATGACTTCCTTACCCTTCTTATTTTTACCCTTTGGTGGCATAGTAAAATATTAGGTTCATATATTAATGAGAATACATTTATAATTGCATTTAAAAATACTAGAAAAGTTGTAACAAAAACCTTGATTAGTGTTTGATTTCCATGTCTTTTGTTGAATTTGTATAGTTTTAATAAAAAAATACCAATACTATGTTTTAGTTAGCTATAGCGTCATCATTACATCACATGACATCAAAGGCAATTGTTTAGACTGTGATTGTGTTGTATGCATATTTACATTGTAATTCATGTGCATATGACAATGATTAGCTGCAAAAAGATGAAACAAATAACCAATTTCTTCCCTTTTGTATATATGTTTTGAAGATAGTTTTTTTGGGGGGAGTTATTTGTGTATAGTGATTACTTCTGAGGGCGGGTCGAGCACTTTAGGTTTGAGAGCCTACTTTGCTATTGTCTTGGTCTTAATGTTGACCTTTATCCTTTAATGACTAAACCCCAGAAATTTGAAGTAAAGATCTCCGAGGGTATTTGAAGTATGAAGAAACAAAGAAACCCAGGAAAATTGGCTAGCACCTTCTGAAACACTGGAGTGGTGTTGCTGCTGCTGTGACAACAGGAGCAAGAACACACAGAAGAGTGTTCAGAGCAAGTCCATGACCCCCTGAAATGCCTGCTGGGGAAGTTCATGCTGTTTTGTTTGAGCATTGTAAGGGCAGGCAGGATACAGATGCAGTACAGCTACTAGGTTTTCACTTTTGCCCCATGAAAAGGTGCTCCATCATGCTGGAGAGTGGACTGTCTGGACCAAACTGTTGGATGAGTGGGAGACATGGCTTTCTAAGGATGTTTTGACATTCTTTATTCATAGCTGTGAAATTGAGAATGAGCACAGTCCATTCACCAGTATTTCTCTTTTTAGCTTTTTCCTGGAATCCCTAATCAAGCAAAAAGGGGAGTGAAATTACAGAGAAATTACATTTACTTCAGTCCTTAGCTCTCCAATAGATGAGAAGTGGCTTCTTTGCAATCTGTCTCGGACATCCTTCAAAGGTTTTCCCTCCTCTGAAAATGTCTATACCATCTTAATCTGGCTTCCCTAGCTCTAACCTTCCTGTCGGTGTTGTTCTCCAGATTACCTTGTTCCTGATCCTGCCCATCCTTGTCACCCCTACAGAGAATCTCAGCATCTATAACTCTGCCATCTCTAGCTTTGCCTCCTGTCTTCTGTCTATTCCCTTGTGTCTCTGAACCATACATTATGGCTGGTCTCACAAGTATTCTGTAACTTTCCCTTCACCTTAGCTGACACTCTTCTATTGCAAATCACTCATGAAACCTTTCTCCAGTTGCTCCGTCCTGCCTGTACTTTATTCTTCGCCTCTCTTCCAGTCTCCACTGCTCTGAAAAGTTAAGCGTCAAGTATCTAAATTCCTGCACCTTCACTACCTCTGCTCCTTGAAACCACACCATTCCACTGTTCCCCTTTTCATTCACATACATGGATTCTGTCTTGCTACGAGGACCTTCACACCCCTTTCCCCTGTTAGAAACTGGCTCCTCATTCCTACACTCAAAGTACTACCTCCATCTTCCTAGCACACTTTCTTCACTGTCAATGACATTTCTATCCCTGTCTTTAATCAACCTCTCCTACTGCACATATTGATGCACAGATTGATTTCTCTGCCTTGCCAATCGAAGCTTTCAATTTTCTCAAAAGCCGACGGTGCGCCTTACAATCCGGTGTGCCTTATATATGGATCAATAATGAGCAGCAACAGGTCTAGCAGCTGATTCCATTTTCTCCCATAGGAGTGGCGCATGGTGTATGCTGGGATATATGAAATCTTCTTTGTTGACCATCATTTGTCAGACGTAACATTAGTTTTACTGCTTCTTATGCTGTAAGTACAGATCTTAATCAATCATCCCCATAAGTGTTCTTCATAATTATGTTAGTTACCTCTGGAGTGAGGTTCTCTGTTGTTTTATACAAAGTAAAAAGTACAAAGTTGGCTACACTTATAGTAATGAAACGGCTCTGAACAAGTAGTCATGCTGCATTCTACAAAAGCATCATCCACATTTTCTTGTGGCACAAGCCTGTATACCAGCCATCATTGCTATTGGTTCTTGTCTGAATCTTTGAAATCCTATTAGTGTGTTTGTCAAGTTTGGGCCCTTTTTTCTCCTCTTTTGGAGTTGGTACATCACATGATAAGGGATGTAACAAACTTTCTGTTCTGTGGATTTTGATTGTTCCTTAGGAAGAACTTCAGCATAGCCCGTACAGTCATCACTAAAAAAACACTGAGTACTCACTCAGTACTTTGGTTCTTTTTTGAACCAGTATCACTTGAGGGTCGAACAAGAAGATCCTATTGGCAGTCACTGTGGTGATTTTCACACCTATACTGCCTCCTCCTCATCCCAATGAAGCATTTATAACGCTCAACCTTTGGGAATTGATCCCTTCCCAGGTTTCCATCACCTTTGCTGTATTCATTACAATACAATAGTTTAATTTCAGAGTCTATTTGTGGTAACTGAACTTTACTCAGATAAAGCAATTTCTATAAATCCTTGTCTGTTGGAATGTTGTTTTTTGTTAGGATTTCTTGTTCATCTAGGTCAGGGGTCGGCAACCCAAAATGTTCAAAGAGCCATAATGACCCCCCCCCAAAAAAAACCAGAAACCATACCTGTCTGGAGCCGCAAAAAATTTAAAGCCTTAAGTAGAACTAATATGAATAATCATCACGTGACCATACTGCTGTACAATATTTGGTGCTTTAAGTTTAAATCCGTTACAATATTAATGTTTTATGTTTTTTGCCTAGATTGAATTATAGAAATACAACCAATAACTGTACAGATTTTTTTTCATGTCATTTTTTTTTTATTTACAGTGTTATTTTCAGAAAAAAACAAAACAAAATGGGATGGACATTAAAGTGCTGATGGCTAAAATGTTGGTTATCATTATAACAGAAGAATGTATGTAAAGTTAAATGATTGTAACAGAAAAAGGTATCTGTTAAAAGTTGTGTTATCACGGATGCTGAGGCTTAAAGGGGAGGGGAAAGATCTGGAGGACAGGGCATGGAAAAAACCCAACATGGCCTGCTGAGGAAAATGACCAATAAGCGATGGTAACGTAAAATGAAAGAGAAAGAGAGGGGAGAAAAGGCATAAATATGGATGTAAGAGTCTGGAAAAGTTAGTCCGTGCATCGCCCAGTCCCCGGACAAAGGATGGACTCACTTCACGGCATCAGGACCTTGCTCACCCTCGGAGAAGACTCTCATCTCTCTTAGACAGTTTTGATAGAAAGTATTGGACGACCCAGAGATAGTTAGACTAGGGCAAAGAAAGAAGACGAAGAAGAAGAGGACTTTCATCCACCTGTGAAGAGGACTCTTGTGTTTCTTCAGACTAGATAGAAGAAGAAGAAGAGCTTTATTGTCATTACTTCACAGTCACGAAATTTGTTTGGTTACAACCCGTACCAGAGAACACAGAATGACACAACAGTACAAATAATGACAAGGGAGGACAGGAACGGGAAGGCCAAGTTACAGCCACTGAACGGTGCACGCTTATTTAGATGAAAAATAACTTAAACCCCAAGGAGGGAGGAGAGGAAAAAAGGCAACTCCAGACTAGGCTCCGCGGGGGGAGCACAGTGTGGGATAAAACACCCTCAGCATTTAGAACAATCAAAACACTGTAACAAGAATCGAACACCTACACATATGGATGAGGGAAGGGATGTGAGGGAGGGAGGTCACAGCACAATCATGGATGGGAGAGCTGCTGCAAACTGCGCTGCCCTCGACCTTCATGACCATGCTGCAACAGGGGAGGGATGGGGGTAAGGGGCCAAAGAAGGTGTTGAGTTTAGGGTAAGGTAATGTTCCAGAAAGGGAGGGGTCGGAGCATTTTGTCTGCAAAAACATCCAGGAGAGTGGAGAGATGAGTGTCCTTGAAGGCCGCTTATGTCTGGGAGCCAATGAAGATAGTAGATTGTTTTGGGACAGGGCGGAATTTTTCTGTCTGCCCTTGAGTCTCTCTGAGTCTGCCGGTGGCTTGCTTCAATATGTCCGAATTCCGTGGCCAGATTCAGCCGAGCCTGACAACTTCTCCAAGTTGGTACCCACAACGCGAAAGTGTTCTGGAACCGCATCCAGTTTGCGGTTGACCTCACCCGTCGCTTGTATCAGAGTGTTGGCAGCCCTGCACATTCCTTCATTCAGCAGAAAACCTCTCATCATTAATCTGAATAGGTATACGTCTTCGACATCCTCCACGGAAAGCGCAGACAGGCACACAATCCTCCAACTCCCCCAGGAGTCCAACGTGTAGCCACCAGGGAATGTTCCATCAGGGCTGGCGGGTTCCCCTTTTCCCATTCTCATAGTTGAGAAAATTTTGTCAATTGCGCTGAGAGACCAGCTGACCAGATCCATCATTTTGGTGTTCGGAGGAGAGTGCAGATAAAGGCTCCAAGATAGTTTGACAAAGACAGTACAAGACATAGAGCAGTAGCAGGGAAGATAGGGGCAGGGACGGAGCAAAGGAAAAAGCGTCTGTCTTCTTCCCCGAGGAGGACTCTCATCTCTCTTAGATAGTTTAGATAAAAATAATTAGGCAGATTAAAATTAGTTAGTTGGAAGGATAGAAGAAAAACAACCTCTCATTTATCTTTGAAGTAAAGAGAGTCCCTGCCGGAATCAGTTAGCTGTTAGATAGACAACCTAAGGAGAGCAGCCCCTTTGGGGATTCGGCCCTGTATAGGCCTGAGAAGGGAGCATTTGACTCGGCCGCAGCGGTGAAACTCAACCAAGTACAGTGTTTCCCTGGCCAAGGACACTGGCTTCTCCCCCTCTTCCAAACCGCTGATAAGGACACAGCAGGGTCAGCTTAGAAAAAGTTTCTCAGAAAATGCCTCAGCACATTAATATTATGTTTCATCCATACTTTAAGGATGTTTGACTTGTTATTGTTGTTTTTTTTCTTGATAATTACATTGGCTAGAGATTGCTTATGTGCTGCTTCCCTGATCAATAAAATCATTTGAATAAATTTGTAATTTCTGACTGAAGGAGATTTTTGTCACCACTTCTCTCTTCACTCAGAGGGATGACACATAGAGGCTGCAGCGAGTCACCTCGCCCACCGAGGAGGGTCAAGAAAAAGCGGAGCGAGGAGCGCAGGAGTTCTCCTCGTCTAGTACGATCTAACATTGTGTTCACACTGACGCGGGGAGTGACAACCATTTTACTTTTTATTGCTTTACACCCCTATTAGTTAATTTCGGTATCAAAACCCCCGACTAGAGGCGGATTAGTTAATGTGCATTAGTTGAGGAGCGATTTAGTTTGTAACGTGAACGCAAACTGGGAGCAAAAATTGTTTTGCATCGCAGCGAATACCAGAAGTGCCAGGGTGAAAACAGTATAAGAAGAAGGCCAAAGAGGAGATTTATGGATGTGGTGAGGGAGGACTTGGAGGTGGTACAGAAAATACATTTCTGTATTTCACCAATCTGCACATCTCAATTAATGCTTAATATTTTGTTCATGGGCACTGGCACTATGCAGTGTGGTGCAGGTGGCGTCATAGTCTCTGCTGCGTGACTACTGCTGCTTCCGTGACCCAATAAGCAGAAGAAAATGGATGGATTATTAATGTGGAGTATTTAACTTTATCCAACACATACAATTTCCTTGATTAAATATAAATTTGGTATTACAGTTGTATGTTTTATTCCGGACATACACATACCTGCCATAACAATTATTCCCGAATACTTTCTAATTGTTACACACATATTCTTACCAGATTTGTTAGTGCATATTATACTACTAACATTAAATTGAATGACTTAATTATATAAAACAAAATGGGATGTAAATACATAATTAGGATATACCAGAGGTCAGATCAACAGGATGGGCTGAAAGGGCTGCAGCCCTGGGACTCGCCACCAGGGGCCCTCAGGTTGTTGATAAAGAGACTCAAATGAGTGGAAGTCAACATATATTAACTTTATTCTATTTTAGGTGGACTAGCAGGTATGTCAAGTAAAAAACACATGGAGATGGCCAACAAAAAGGAAATTGAAAGCCATAAAACACGAAAGAAACACAAAATACCTAAACTATCTAATCTGTGCAGTGCCAATCAGCCTGTGCTCTGGCCACCAGCTGTGGTGCTACTACCAGCGATGCACGGCAACCAACGTCCTCATTAGTCAGTGTGCAATCTACTCTGAAGAAGAACCAGTGATGTGTAATGCAGTATTATATTGTGTATATAAATGATAAACAAAAAGAAACCGGTGGAGGACGGACGTCCCCAGAGTCTCTGTCTTTCCTACAGACTACCATTGCCGTGGGCCGGACTCAGGACTTCACCCAACTCCCCAAGGACCCTACTCACCCAGATCTGGACCCAGGACGTCATGGACTCACAGTGGCTTGACAAAGTATTCATACCCCTTAAGCTTTCCCACATTCTGTTACATTCCGACCACAAACATAAATATATTTTGTTGGCACTTAAGATAGGGAGGGGCTGGCATGGTGCAGTGCGCAGTTGTGAAGTGGAAGGAAGATGATGCATGACTTTAATTTTTTTGGGGGGGTACGAAGCTGAAAGGTGTGGCGTGCAAAAGTATGCAGCCCCCCTGTGACTTGGTGGAACCACCTGTTGCTGCAATTACAGCTGCAAGTCTTTTGAGGTATTATGTCTCTACTAGCTTTGCACATCTAGAGACTGGAATTTTTGCCCATTCTTTGCAGAACAGGTCAAGATTAGCAGGATTAGATAGAGAGTGTTTGTAAACAGCAGTTTACAGATCTTGCCACAGATTCTCGCTAGGATTTAGGTCTGGACTTTAACTGGGCCATTCTAACACAGGAATACATTTTTTTTTTTATTAAACCATTCCATTGTAGCTCTGGCTTTATGTTTAGGGTCGTTGTCCTGCTGGAAGGTGAACCTCCATCCGCCCCATTCTCAAGTCTTTTTCAGATTCCAGCAGGTTGTCTTCCAGGATTGTCCTGTATTTGGCTCCATGCATCCTCCCATCAACTCTCACCAACTTCCCTGTCCCTGCTGATGAAAAGCAACCCCACAACATGATGCTGCCACCACCATGTTTGAAAGTGGGGATGGTGTGTTGAGAGTGATAGTTTTCCTCCACACATAACGTCTTGCATTTAGACCAAAAAGTTTTGGTCTAAACTTTGGTCTCATCTGACCAGAGCACCTTCTTCCACTTGTCTGCTGTGTCCCATACACATGGCTTCTGGCAAACTGCAAACAAGACTTCTCATGGATTTTTTTCGACAATGACTGTCTTCTTGCTACTCTTCCATAAAGGCCAGATTTGTGCAGTGCATGACTAATGGTTGTCCTATGGACAGACTCCCCCACCTGAGCTGTGGGTCTCTGTAGCTCCTCCAGAGTTATCTTTGGCATCTTGGCTGTGTCTCTGATCAGTGCTCTCCTTGTTTGCCATGCAAGTTTTGGTGGACGGTCATGTCTTGGAAAGTTTGCAGTTGTGCCATACTCTTTCCATTTCCTGATGATGGATTGAACAGTGCTCCGTGAGATGTTCAAAGCTTGGGAAATCTTTCTATAACCTAACCCTGCTTTAAACTTCTCCACAACTTTATCCCTCACTATGCTGTTCACTGACCAGTGTCCTCTTAGCAAATGTCTGAGGCTGTCACAGAACAGCTGTATTTACACTGGGTTAGATTACACACAGGTAGACTGAAATTATTAGGCCTGATGATTGCTGATCAGTCAGCAATCATCAGGCAACCTCTGAAAGCAACTGGTTGCACTCAGAGAAGAGGGGGCTGAGTACTTTTGCACGCCACATTTTTCTGTTTTGTATTTTTAAAAAAGGAATGGAGTCATGTGTGATTTTCCTTCTGCTTTGCAGTTGTGCGTCGCTTTATGTTGATTTTTTTTTATTTAAATCTAAAATGTCCAAAAAGGGTTTAGTTGTAAACAACTGGACTTCTTCTTGGAGTTGAAAGACGTTTCATTCCTCAACTGAGGAACTTCATCACTTTCTGGTTGTTGTTGGAGGGAACTCTAGTAGTTATACTACTCTAGACCACTCCCTTCACCACTGGACAAAGGTGTGAAGAGTTGTTTTGATCTGTCTTTTGAAACGTCTTTCAACTCCAAGAAGAAGTCCAGTGGCTTACAACTAAACCCTTTTTGGTTATCATGACCTGGATGAATGAGAATCTTCACAGACATAAATCTAAAATGCCAATCCTCTATTGCTGTCCTCTATTTCTTTCTCTTTCCCCTTCCTAATTCTTCAACATCTCCTTATTCCTCTCTCAAAAATTGCAATAGACTTAACACCTGGCCGGGGACAAGTCTCTGTCTTTCCTACAGACTCCCATTGCCGTGGGCCGGCTCAGGACTTCACCCAACTTCCCAAGGACCCTACTCGTCGAGATCTGTACCCAGGATGTCATGGACTTAACTCAGCGATGGAAGGACTTTATATTGACATTTATTTTTCTGTGCCACTGTTAAGTTGGCCGGCCTGCCCGTCCTGGGTAAGGATCCCCTCCACTGTCGATCACCCTGAGGTCTCTTCCTTTTTCCTTGTCTGGGGTTTTTGGGAGTCGTTCCTCTGCCAGTGTGAGGGTCTATAAGGGCAGGGGGTTTATTCTCTCTTGTATCGATAATTGTTGCTTCAATGTATGGTTGTTCTGTACAGTGCCTCGAGATAACGGCTGTTGTGGTTTTGCACTTTTAATAAATAAAAGTTGAAGTTGCAGGAAAGAAAACAAATTCCTTGTCATTGTGACATTGTGATTCACACTAAGAAATTGTATGTACATACTGTAAGTATTCACAGCGTTTGCCATGAAGCTCAAAGTTGAGCTCAGGTGCATCCTCTTTCCACTGATCATCCTCAAGATGTTTCTACAGCTTAATTAAAGGCCACCTGAGGTAAATTCAGTTGATTGCACATGATTTGGAAAGGCACATACATGTCTATATAAGGTCCCGCAGTTGTTTGTGTGCTCTTCTCAGGATACGCTCGCGGATCTGTACTTACGCGTGTGTTCGTCTCACAATATGCTTGCAGATCCGTGCCTACGCATGTGTTCCCTTTTGAGACTATTCTGGCTCTATTCTGAGACTATTCTACAGACTTGAATGGGCAAAACTGCTTAAAGATAGGTGTGCCAAGTGTGTGGTATCATATTTAAAAATACTTGAGGCTGTAATTGCTGCCAAAGGTTCATCAACAAAGTATTGAGCGAAGGCTGTGAATACTTATGTACATTTGGTTTCTTAGTTGTTGTTTTTTTTTTAATACATGCATTGAAAAACATTCTAAAACTTTTTTTCACATTGTCATTATTGTGTGTTCTGTGTAGATATTTTAGGATAAAATGAATTGAATCAATTCGAGAATAAGGCTGTAACAATAAAATGGGGAAAAGGTGAAGCACTGTGAAGCAATGTGTCATAGATTGCTTCTGTGGACTCCTGTTTGTGCCAATGATATAAAAAGGGCCTTATCCTGGTTATTAGTCCCAGGCCTCAGATATTGTTAATTCGACCCTAAATAAACAACATATCGTTTAAAGTCAGTGAGAAGATTCTATTTTATGTTCACTGAAATTAAAAAAAGGTTTTTGTTTAGTAAATTGAGACTGCGTGCAGGTATAGTGTAGTTACATAAATAAAAAAGACAGCAGTCAAAACTATTGACTGACGTTTCCAAGAGCAGGATTTGGTATTCAGAGAGCGGTGATCTCTTGGTTAGCAATTTCGTCTGACTTCTAAATTGGTGCTTTATTTTCGTAGCCCCTCTAGATGTCACTGTTCAAATGAGACGAATATCTCAACACTTCGTACGTATTACTTTTGGGGGGAAAAGTGATATTGACTGTCTAATTTATTTACAAAACTGTTGACATAAAGTTTTAAAAGTGGACTTGGTGGTTTAGTCAGTGATGCTTGTCAGTGATGCTTTTTTGGACAAACAGTGGGATTTTATGACGCTTCATGCGTAAGCGCCACGAGCTTCAAAAACAATGGTTCCAACCTTTGATATTTCCTATTCACACCAGTAGATGTCCTCTTCCCGCAACAAACGTTAAATTCAGGAAGCAGATGACGAGAAGATGTTTGACGTATTTCCTTTTCCGTTTAGTGATCGTAAGGGTCTCAGCATCGCCATTGCGCTGCTAGGGTAATGCGGGTGTAAAGTTCAGACGGACAGACAGTCATTAAAGAATAATGGAAGAAAAGGCTCATGTAAGAGAAGCTATTAAACTTCAGGGGGAACTTGTCCGGTTATTAAAGTCGGAGAAAGCAAGCAAAGATCAGGTCAGTAGCTATCGAAACTGCTGATGCAACCTAGGTCAAAAAGCATGTGATGTTAAGGTCTGCTAGCACCTAGCCTAATGAATTAATACGAACTTATTACGAGCTGCTGCGACGTGGTATAATTCCTAAAGTAGGTCCTCCTCAAAGTCATGTTAAGGTCGTAATATCCCTATTGATATTCATGATGGGTTTAATGCACAGGCCAAATTTCGTTGTGCGTTGTGTGAATAACAGCGTCACAATAACAAAAAAAAATATCATTTTAATCATATTGTATCAGACATTATAGACAGTACCTATGTAGAATTTGCTATAATGTGATCTAGACCAGTGATTTTTCAACCTTTTTTAAGCCGCGGCACATTTTTTACGTTTACAAAATCCTGAGGCACACCACCAACCAAAATTACATTTTAACACAGTATTTATAATTCATTCATTCAGATTCAGAAACTTTATTTATCCCCGTGGGGCAATTGAGAATGAGTGCACGGAGTGGCTTTTTCAGTGCAAGAGAAGGAGTAAAGTAAAATAGAGATAAATAAAAATAAAAATAAAAAACAAGGTACAAAAGAAACAAGCT
>JAFBJS010009276.1:12468-24143 GCA_016785265.1 Paraplagusia blochii | reverse complement strand
GTGTGTGTAAGTAGGGATGTGGAGCAGATGGGTACAGAGTTTTGGGAGTTGAGGAGGAGAACAGCCTGGGGGACAAAGGTGGATCTCCTCCTCACCGTTCTGCAGGCCGGGCACCGTAACCTGCGTCCAGAGGGCAGCCACTCAAATTCGGGGAAGAGGGCGTGTGAGGGATCATTTGTGATCTGGCCAGCCAGACCACGAACCTGCTGCTGATACACTGTGGTCAGGGGGCGGGTGGGCAGTCCGATGATTTTTGAGCACACCCTGCCAATGCTGTGTAGGCGATTTTTCTCCTTCAGGTTAAGGGAGTGGAACCAGCAGGCCAGTGAAAAGGACAGGACAGACTCTATAAATGTGAGGTAGAAGGTCAGGAGTGCTGATACACTGTGGTCAGGGGGCGGGTGGGCAGTCCGATGATTTTTGAGCACACCCTGCCAATGCTGTGTAGGCGATTTTTCTCCTGCAGGTTAAGGGAGTGGAACCAGCAGGCCAGTGAAAAGGACAGGACAGACACTATAAATGTGAGGTAGAAGGTCAGGAGGATCTTGCTGCTGACAGAGAAGGAGTTAAGTTTCCTTAACAGGTACATCCTCTGGTGGCACTTTTTCAAGATCAGGTACTTGTACTCTGATACAATTTCCACCGGGGTCCCCTGGATGAGGGTGAAGGTGGGAACAGAAGAAGCCAGCTCTTTCTGTGTTCTGGAGAAGGTAACCAACATGTCCTTGGTCTTACTCACGTTAAGTTCCAGCCGGGAGATGTTGCACCACTCAACGAATTGCTGAAGAGGAGGTCCGTGGTGTTGGTTGGAGCCAGAGAGCAGAGACACCAGGACAGTGTCATCAGCAAATTTCACCAGGTGGCAGTTGGGGTGAGATGTCCTGCACTCATCCGTGTAGAGGATGAAGAGCAGTGGTGAGAGCCTGTGGAGGTGGTGAGGAGGTCAGACAGGTTGTTGTTGATCCGGACTCTCTGTGTTCTGTGGGTGAGGAAGTCCAGGATCCAGAGGATGAGGTGGTTGTCCAGGGAGAAGTTCTGCTGGAGCCTCTCTGCCAGGATGTGTGGCTGCATGGTGTTGAAGGCAGAGGAGAAGTCTGCAAACAGAAGCCTGGCCAGGGTGTTGGGGAGCTATAAGTGTTTGTGGATGGTGTTAATGATAAAGGCTTTGGCGTCGTTGACACCTCTGCCTGTCTGGTAAGCAAATTGGAGGGGGTCGAGGCGTGAACTGGTCAGGGAGAGAATGTGTTGTTTGATTATCCTTTCCATGGCCTTCATCACATGGGAGGTGAGAGCAACAGGGCGGAGGTCGTTTAGAGACTTTGGGTTGCTGTTCTTGGGGATGGCGATTATGGTGGAGTGTTTCCACAGCTTAGGGACAGTGGCGGCAGTCATGGAGGATTGGAACAGATGCTGAAAAACGCACCCCAGCTGGTCTGCGCAGTACCTGAGGACACGTCCGTTGATGTTGTCGGCTCCTGGCGCACTGCTGATCTTGGTTCTCTTGAGGGCTCTCACCACATTCCTGGTTTGGAAGGTGATAGGAGGGTCCTCTGACTGGAGAAGGGACTTGATGTTGGCAAGCTGGGTGGTGTTGTCAGTTTCGAACCTGGTGAAAAAGGAGTTGAGGTCATTGGCGAGAGGGCCTGGGCTGTGCCCAGGGATGAGGATGGGAGCGGTGCTAATAATAAATGTAGTTAATAATATAATTTGAAAATTCATTTACACTCAATGTGAAACATTGGCCTATGAGCACAAATTGTATGTCCTGGCAGAAATGGAAAAAAGACACACGAAGCTCTTCTTCATCAACAGCTCTTCCTCTCAGTCTCTCTCTGTTTATAGCTTTTATCCCAGTCAAGCTTGAGAAGCTCAGCTCACATTGATATGTGGTTGAAAGCTTTTACCAACACTCCAATATTAACAATTTGATTGAACAATTGTAAATATATTACCACCTCAACACATACATTGCTTTCCTCATTTTTTTTAAATTTGTCTTATACGTCTTTGAAGCTTTTTAATTACTTACAGAAATTTTAATTACAGAATTTTGTCCAGGGCCCTGTTCCCTTCTCAAAAACGTATCCTTTACCGTCACTTGCTATTACAGTCACTGTCGCGTGCAGCGCGGTCACGTAGCAATAGCGCTATTGTTTTCACAGGGATTTATTGCCTCTGCTGCCACCCGCTGGAATAGAAGAGTATTACATATCTGCCACACTATTACGGTGCAGACATCCATCAATGGTTAATTAGGCGATATTAGATGATTTCCTGTGGTACACCTGACGATATCTCACGGCACACTAGTGTGCCGCGGCACACTGGTTGAAAATCACTGATCTAGACATCAGATTATTAGTGTTTCCAGGTTATTGCAATTATGTAACCGTTTGCTTAAGTTACAAAAACGAGAGCCTTTAAAGGAAAGTGGTGAGTGAAGAATGAACATTAGTAGTTAAGTAATTTAGTTGTGTCAACAATATTTTTATATTAGAAGACATATTTGCAAAGTTTGTGCACAGATTAACTGTGGCAAAGATACTTCTGATGCATATATATGTAGCCAAATAATACTGAATCTCGTTGTAGGAAGTCCTGTTTGTCTTTACATGTTTTTGCAAAAGACAAAATGGCTGACTGCTTGACATCTTGCATTCTATCCTCCATGTGGTGGTCATAATGATGAACCCTAGTCCTAGGGGTTGCTTACCACTTTTCTCCTGTTCTTCCTGCTGAACTGTGACCCCAACTGTATTGATTACACCATCAATGCCTGGGGACACAAATCAACTGCATATTCCGTTGTACTTCCCAATCCACTACTTCAAACGACCGATTGGCATCGATCATCACCTTTGAATGATGACCTGCTGACATTTGAGATATTACTCAAATTATATTTGTGTCTACGTTGCTGTTGGACTGACGTGCTGGACATGTTTTGTATCCGCGCGTGTTGCTCCCTGACTGGCATTCGGACCACAACACATGTTAAACGACTGCATTCTTTAACTGGAATAACTCTAACTCAGGTATGCTTTATCTCTCTTTTTCTCTCTCTCCCTCTCGTTCTCTATCTTTCTATATCTCTCTCACTCTCTCCGAATATATCTCATAAGCTACACTTTGGCTGATTTTTTTTTTTCAAAGTTAAAGTTAAGTTTCATAAGTTAATCTCTCTTTCTGCCTCTCCCTCTCTCTATTTGGTGTCTGTTGCAGATTGATGAAGAAGTAGCGAAACTGCTGCAGCTAAAGGCTCAGCTTGAAGGAGATGAAGGCAAAAATCAGTTTGTTCTCAAGACTGCAAAGGTAAGGATGGTAATAATTGAAAGTTGGCACTCATGAGTAACGTTTTAGAGTTATATATACACTGTGTTTGAAATTATTGTGCAAAAAGTGGTCATGAGTGGTAAGGTCAGAATTTTTGTTTGTCAGTTTAAAGTCATGAATGGTGATGCACCATGGCTCTGTATATCACTGAAACTAACTGAAGACACCTGTACTAATTAGTTTGGCAGGTGAGTACAATTAAAGGAGAGACTACTAAAGAAGGTTGTTTACCATTTCCAACCAAGATGGGCAAGAAGATGGAACTTTCAGCTGCTGAAAAGCAACAAATAGTTGTATGTTTGGGTCATAGAATGTTGACAATCAAAATGGCCAAGAAACTTTATTGCGATCATCACACTATCAAGAACTATGTAGCTGATCCAGAGCTCACACTCCGACTCTGTAGAGCGACAATGGAATACATGAACAAACAAACCTTAGTCACCTGGCAGGTCAGCATAGTGGGACTGATGACTGGGTGACGCCGGCACAGCAGGAATGGCCAGTTGTCAGAGAAGCAGACAAAATAAAATACAAAAGTTTTATTTTGTAAATAAAGTAAATAAATAAGTAGAGTGTCACCTGATACTGATATACCTGTTAATGGAGATAAAATACAAATTGTCAATCAGTATAAATTTCTATGGTTAATATTAGATTCACAGCTCTCCTTTAAGGGCCATATTGCCAAATTGTGTTAAAAAAAAATCAAGTTAAATCTTGCAAATGTTGATGTGACTCAAAAAGAGATGAAGCTGCAAAAATGTCTTAATTATATAAAATGTGTTTACGTATTTTTTTTTGTACTGTACAGTATATGTATTGTGTGCTTCTCGCCTTTTACATCATGGCCAGGGGACTAGAGATGAAAACCAGCCTTTGGCTAATTCTTTTTTATTTAACCGTGTGTTTATGAAAATGTTTTTCCCCTTTTAAATAAATTAAACTAAAAAAGACTGGCAACTGTATAGTGCAGTTGAAAATGGAGTTGCAAATTTTTATTGAATTAAACTGAACCGAATCGGATCTAACTGGATCGATCATTAAATACTTTTATGAATCGTTCCTGAATCTAATTGTAGCCTGTGAATTGAGTTTTGATTCAAATCGTTATGTGAGTGAAGATTCACACCCCTAATAAATATATTTTTTCAAAGGATACAACGTAATATATACAATGTAATAAATGATGATGGGAACTTCCAGAAGGCACTCTCTCCATTCTTTAGACACCTAGTGCTACCTAGTAAGAAAGTGTTCCATTGTTCCCGTAGTGTTGAGATGAATTCAGTGAAATTGAATAATTGTTGTAGCAGCCATGAATTTTAATTATTTTTTAATGAACACTTAATAGCACATACGTTATGATGCAGAGATGTAAATTCATGTATGACCTTCCGTAGGGAACAAGGGACTATAACCCCAAACAGATGGCCATCAGAGAGAAAGTCTTCAACACCATTATCAGTTGTTTTAAACGTCATGGAGCAGAAACAATTGACACGCCTGTTTTTGAACTAAAGGTAGAGTTCTCCAAATTTCCTTTGGAGTTGTTGCTTAACTGCTGCTAAATTATTTGATATTCACAGGTCTTGACACAAATCTTCCTGTGGGTGTTGTATAGGAAACTTTGACAGGGAAATATGGAGAAGATTCCAAGCTCATTTATGACCTTAAAGACCAAGGAGGAGAGCTGCTTTCACTCCGATATGACCTCACTGTATCCTTTTTAAACTTGCAAAAGACTTTTTGTTTTACCTCTGATCTAAATGTTGTTGACATTTGACTTTGAAATTTAAAATTTGGGCCCCAAATTTAGAGTAAAATAAAATATGTACATTTTTGTCCACTAATCACTAATGATGTTGCAGGGACAGCAGCCATATAAGTTACAGCACCACAGCAACAGTGAGCTCACCACCTTACTCCAGGTGGTGATACCATCGGACGACGCCAACCGACCCAAAACAGGATTTGTGTTTGCCCTGAAAGTGAACCTAGAAATTTCACATAATGACAAAAAATTGGATAAATTGGCCCTGGGGATGTACCACAATAAATAAGATAACAACAACAAAGTTGTATATTAATGAGAAAAAATTAAAAACATCTTTATAGGTCCATATCTTATTGAGAAGCAAAACTTAAAGGGGTCATAATTGTATGAGAGTGAAGTTTAAAGTATGCTACGTTTAAGGCAGGGCAGAAGATCATATAGACTCTTAGGTGATGAGGTGCTCTATGTTCTGGCAACGAAGTCCCATGTCATAGTAAGCATTGGGGCACCTAAAATGTACTCTGTATTGATAAAGGAACCACATGGTTGTTGTCTGTGATTGCACAAAGACACTTATTGTTTGCCAAAGTAAAGCAGCATTTATCAGACATTTTAGGATGAACAGATCTAAGACAAAGGTTACTTGACACATGACACAATGGACTGGACAACAGAATTCTAAGGTGGTTAAGGGTTAATAGATTTATAAAATGATGATTAATTTAAACCATAATGTTCTGCTTATGTGTTATAGTTAGGAGTAAGGGAGGGAGAGTATGGAGGTGTGGTGAGACAAACGGAGAGTGAGAGAAAAAGGGTGTTCTTGGAGAAGCTAGTTAAAAGTTACAGGCATTTGACTGGTCTGTCTGCTGGGGCATTGAACAACTTTGAGAGCACAGATAATTTCTTGAAATCCTGGCATGCGATAACACGATTGATATTGGACGGAAAAATGGCTAACATTTCTTCCGGAATTTGCTTTAATTATGTTGGCCTTGATGCTCTGAGATTGGCATGTCTGTTTTATCTA
Organism: Paraplagusia blochii; assembly: GCA_016785265.1. Classification (NCBI taxonomy): domain Eukaryota; kingdom Metazoa; phylum Chordata; class Actinopteri; order Pleuronectiformes; family Cynoglossidae; genus Paraplagusia; species Paraplagusia blochii. The sequence goes on along the minus strand of JAFBJS010009276.1, from coordinate 18,003 downwards.
TTAATAAATAAGCATTAACTGACATTTTGTAAATTTTGTCTTTATTTGCAGTTAAAGTATGTATGAATTGTCATTTAAGTATTATGTGTTTAAAAACTGTACAAGGGAAAAAGAGTTTGTTTTCTTGACTTATTAACCCTACAGGTACCCTTTGCTCGCTACCTGGCAATGAACAAAATAACCAACATCAAGCGATATCACATTGCCAAAGTCTATCGTAGGGACAACCCAGCTATGACCCGAGGCCGCTACAGAGAGTTTTACCAATGTGTTAGTGATTTATTTAATGTCATGAATAGAGTTTTTGTGACATGCTTAAGTTTCTCCCAAACCCGTCTTCCTTTTTTTTTTTTTTTTTAATGAATAACTGCACATTTATATACGTGTTTCAGGATTTTGATATCGCAGGTCAATATGATGCCATGATTCCAGACGCTGAGTGTCTGAAGATTGTCTATGAAATTCTCAGTCAGCTGGAACTGGGTGACTTCTGTATTAAGGTGTGCAGTGCCACACTTTTTTATTAAATTAAATGATTGTTTGGGGATTAAATGTAAATGTAACCATTTCCAAAACTTCTGTCAGGTGAATGACAGACGTATTCTGGATGGAATGTTTGCTGTCTGTGGTGTTCCAGAGGACAAGTTCAGAACGATCTGTTCAACTGTTGATAAACTGGACAAGGTTTGGTGATATTGAAATGTTCATACAAACTCTTATATACCTTGCCATAAAGTTGCAGACACCTCCAGCATGTCAACCTCGGGCAGTGTCAATTATACTTGACATTAGGAGAACAGAGTTTAAGAGTTTGGTGCAAGTACTTTTCAATAAGTTTTTGAATATGACTCTAATTACTGTCCCTGATTCACTGCTTGACTAGATGTCCTGGGAAGACGTGAAGAAAGAGATGGTGAATGAAAAGGGTTTGTCAGAAGAGGTAGCTGACCAGATTGGGGAATACGTCAGCCTACAGGGTGAGAATTTTGCAGAACATGTCATTATTTTATATGGATATGATACATTGATGGTATGGTATCATTAATCTTTGCTTGACACAATATCCCTTTTATGGTAACTTTCCAATACTAATAACAGTATGTCCAATGTTAATATAATAATTAGAAACAATACATAGAGTAGTTTATACTTGATTCTTATTGATATCATATCTTTATACTGTATTACTGATGTTGTACTCTATCTCTGATTAAGTGGTTGCAGTCCTTAAAGTAACGAAAAACCTTTTGCCTTCAAGGTGGAATGGATTTAGCAGAGCGATTACTTGAGGACCAGAAAATGTCCCAGAGCAAACAAGCCTGTGCTGGCCTTTCAGATATTAAATTGCTTTTCAGCTACATGCACCTCTTCCAAATCACAGCTAAGGTTAGTGATGAAATATATTTTGTCTTGTGTGATCATATAATATTTGCTTTGAATACTGATACTCAATATTTTTACTGTTACTGAACCTTATTATCTTGCATCCTTTATTCCAGGAAGGATGTCCTAATTTCACAAAAACATATTTTATCTTTCTTTCTGTTTATCTCTCTATTGATCCTCTTTTGACCGCTTCTCAGGTGGTGTTTGACCTTAGCCTGGCCCGGGGACTGGATTATTATACAGGAGTCATATTTGAAGCAGTGCTCACTCAGGCTGGTGTAACTGCTTTCACCAGTGGGACCCAGAATGAAGCAGCTAGTGGGGAAAATGTCAGTGTTGGCAGTGTGGCTGGAGGAGGTCGCTATGATGGCCTGGTGGGCATGTTTGATCCAAAGGGCAGAAAAGTGCCATGTGTTGGAGTGAGCATTGGAATTGAAAGAATTTTCTCTATCATGCAACAGAAGGCTGAGGTGGGGTATTTTGGTGTAAATCATCATCCCTAGCTTTTAAAATTTAATCTATTATGCATTTATTTAGAAATTCTATAATTTACACTTTAGAAAAGCCAAAACTCTTTTTGAAGGGTATATTCCTACAATCCTATTGTGTTTTTTTATCAGGCATCTAGAGAGAAGATTCGTACAACTGAGGTTCAGATCATGGTGGCCACTGCTCAGAAAAATTTACTGGAGGAGAGACTTAAACTTGTGACTGAGCTGTGGAATGCAGGCATTAAGGTATGTTTCCTTATGTTTATTTTTTATTTGTTAAGTAGAAAAGGGAACTTATTATATTACAAGGGGTGGGAATCTTCACTCACAAAACGATCAGATTCATAGGCTATTTCCTATTTAGGAACGATTCATAAAAGTTGTTGATGACCCAGTTTGATCCGATATGGTTCAGTTCGATTCGTTTTTTGAATCTTGAATAAAAATTTGCAACTCTGCTTTCAACAACCCTATACAGTTACCAGTCCTTTTTAGTTTTAGTGTAGTTGATTTAAAAGGGGAAAATGCATTTTCATAAACACATGGTTAACTAAAAAAGAATTAGCCAAAAGCTAGTTTTTATCTGTACTGGCCACACAATACATACTGTATACAATAGAAAATACATATTCAAACACTTTTTATACAATTTAGAAATATTTTTGAATTGCTTAAACATTTACAAGATTTAAATTATTTTTTACACAATTTGTCAATATGGCCTTTAAAGGAGACCCAAGATATGTACACTGATTTTGTATTTTATCTCCATTAGCAAGTATATCAGGATCAGGTGACACTCCTTAATTTTGGTGAAATACATGTTTACAGTTTTAGAAAGGTTTAGCTGTAAACCGCACTCCTGTAACCACATTGTCACACAGTATATTGTTTTGTAATATAACGAGCGATAGCTTTTGTTATTGCCTTGCACTTTGAGTTATTGCCGAACTGCGGTTGGAAAAGCTTTTGTATTTCATCCTGTCCGCTCCTCTGACTACTGACTTCAATGACGGTGACGCTGGCACGACAGGAACACCCGTTCTTGCCGTGCCAGTGTCACCTGTCATCGTCATCAGTCCCATTCTGCCGTCTTAAGCCCGGCGCACACGGGGAGGATTCGGCGCGCGCCGAATGCTCAGCGCCATCCGCGCGCGCTTATAGTACACACGCACACGATGAGAATTCGGCTCACGTCTCGCAAACAGTGCAAACGGTATACCTGTCTCTTATACACATCTAGTGACCAAATGCTCACGTAAATTTGCGCGCACACGGTGAGAATCTGGCGCTGAGCAATCGGCGCGCGCCGAATCCTCCCCGTGTGCGCCGGGCTTTACGGAGTAATACCCACTACCTGCCCTCCAATTAAATCAGTGGGTCACTCTAGTGGGAGGAAGCGGCCAATGTTGCGTCAATTTGTGGGCGGGGCCATGGAGCAGGAAACCAATCCACGGACAAAAATCTGAACCATCGGACCATTTAACTGCATTTTGATCAATCTTGGCTTTTTCGTGTAGGTCACAGAACGATAACTGATCCAAAACGATTAATCTCCACACCCCTAAATATTATATTAAAAACACCTTTAGAAAAGTTTTTGGCATCTTCTTAATTAAATCTAATTGGTTGTTTTGGTTTTATATATTTGTACTTCTCCAGAGGAGTCACTGTAAGATGTGGACTCCACTGCAAATTAAAAAAAAAAAAAAAACTCAACTGGTCATGTAATTAGTTTAACATTAGGGATAGGAAGGTCAAGCAGTGGTAAATTTTGAAAAAAGAATGGAAATGGCTGCGATAAACAGTGTTGGAAGGCGTTACTTATGACGCCGTTACTAACGTAAACATAACGCGTTATATTTCCAAATCAGTCACACGCTATTGTTACTTTTGTGTGTCGGGGCTCGTTACTATCTAGGGACCATCTACACAGTTTCTCCCTGTCTGGGAGAGAACCCTGTGTCTGCTGCCTATCATTGTGTGTGATAACTCTTACAGTCATGGTGCGAAACTATGTGAAACTCGTGCACTATGTAAATCATTACGTTGAAAAGGGGCGATGATTGGTTGACATAGGTTAAATTTCAAGATAAGCCAAGCCGAAAGAGACCTGGGCAGGTTTTCTTGCCTTATAGGGAAATAAACAGTCTCACACACACAGGTGACGCGGTACAGCAGCACAGGCAAGTTGAGGTTACAATTAAAATGCCTGTCAAAATGTCTAAACATCTATTTTGTTTTTATTGTAATGTACAGCGAACATATAACTTATTTCTTGACTCTAATTGCAGCGCTCTCTCGGGCTCTCACATCCACACAGCTTTAACCACCTAACTTGGAAACATTAACTCTATAACTGCTGTATAAATCCTTATAACCAATACAGTCCCACTATATTTTCATTATGGTAGTTGCTACAGAGCACAACATTAAACTGTTAAACCCTTTAGGGCACTCATAGAAATACTATGAAATTAAAAAAAAAAAAAAACAACTTAAGAGTGTTGTTGGGGGACATAACCAGAGATTATTTCTGTTTTCAATATTTTCAAAATATCCCATTGTCTTGGAGAAAATCAAAGGAAATTAAGTAACCATATTTGGTTTCTCGCCCTTTGGTGGTAAAAAAATATGTATATGTAAAATTTACAATAAAAACACCTATAAGATAAAAGGAACATGTATGTTTCACATTAGAATATCAGTTTTAGGACATAAGTGCTGATACAGACTCCTTCAACCAATCAGCAGGTACACTCCATGTACCTGCTGACTGGATGGTTGAGTGAGGACCACATGGTTCTTGACCTTACTGAGGTAGAGGAAGGGGGCCCTTTGTAAAGGGTGCGGAAATTACCAAAACAGTCACTTTTCCTATAAAGGGTTCATGTGTAACAAGTTACTTTTTTAAAGTAACTTACCCAACACTGGTGATGAATATCAAATTTTCTTATAAGGGTGGCGGTGGTGGCGCACGAACAGCATAAATGGTAGTGTGAAAGAAAAAGATGAAGGTAAGAAAAAAGAAGAATTTGGAGACAGAACTGGTAGATGCTAAAGAAAGATGGATTGTTGTGGAGATGTATAAAGTTTGTGAGGAGTTGAAGAGATTAGACACAAAGGAAAGTGAAAATAGTTGTTCATTGGTAGGACTTGACATTAGGAACATAGACGGAAATGCAGTCACAAGTGAGGAAAGGGTGCTGAGAAGATGAAAGGAGTACTTTAAGTTAAATGAGAAAAAATAAAGGAACATAGGCAAAGAGCATGATGAGCCAGGAACTATCTGAAAAGGGTTGACGAGTTTAGTCAGGATAGAATTAGAAACATCCTGAAAAAGATGAAGAGTTGAAAGTTGGTCCCTATGACATACCAACGTAAGCGATTGACACAGAGGGAGCCCTTTGAACTGTTTCCATGGAAAAGAAAACACTGGGAGCCACAAATATTTTAAAATGTCTAAAATAAAGATAACACTGTATATATTGTTTTTTTTTTTTTTTTTTTTTTTTTTTTCCTTAACGCAGGGCTGGATTGACACTATCTTGGCCTGGGGTTTATAAACAAGATGAGGCCCTTCATCTCATGTCAGCCCATTCTGTTAATCTCACATTGCCTTTATGTGCTATCCTCATTAAAATATGAAAACCTACAA
>JAFBJS010009276.1:0-11947 GCA_016785265.1 Paraplagusia blochii | reverse complement strand
GACTGCTACATCCATTTCAATATATGAAAAAATGTTGCCCAGCCATAATATGTAGTGCCTTAAATAAAGTATATTTATGGATAGGATAGAGTCAGTGTTATTAGTATCCCCCGGCTTCACCCCCGGCTTCACTTCAGTGGTGATTCTACAGATATGACAGATATGGCTGTTTTTTCCACATACAAACACACGCGTGTGTGTGTACGCAATGTAAACATGCGCCCCGCTGCGTCAGCTGTTGCGGCTCTTCCTAAAGAACGTCAGTTGCGGTGACAAACAGCCCGAGACCCGGGAGTCACATGGCAGTGTTTGTCTGCCGGTGATTGGTACAAGGCGACCGGCCAGGTCGCATGAATGCGACTCAGCCGTTCAGATTGCAGTCGCATGTGAAAATGACGGATATAAATCGCAATTAGGACCACATCTCGAAGCGACCTGGGTCGCATGTGAAAAAATCGGATTTGGGTCGTTTCAGGGTGCAGTGTGAACCTAGCCAAACAGAGGTGGAAAATAGATTACAGGCAGGATGGGTCATCTGGAAAAAGTGTCAGAAGTAATCTGTGATCACAACCAAGAGAATGACAGCTCAGGTGAAAAGAACGGTTTACAGGGCAGATCAGCAATGATTTATAGTTTAGAAACACTACCTATAGGCAGGAGGAGACAGTGGGCAGAGTTAAAGATGCTGAGATTCCCTTTAAGAGTGACTAGACTAAACGAGTCAGGAATGAGGTCATTAGAGCAGTGATTTTCAACCAGTGTGCCGCGGCACACTAGTGTGCCGTGAGATCGTCAGGTGTACCGCGGGAAATCATCTAATATCGCCTAATTAACCATTGATGGATGTCTGCACCGTAATAGTGTGGCAGATATGTAACACTCTTCTATTCCAGCGGGTGGCAGCAGAGGCTATAAATCCCTGTGAAAACAATAGCGCTATTGCTACCTGACCGCGCTGTACGCGACAGTGACTGTAACAGCAAGTGACGGTAAAGGATACGTTTTTGAGAAGGGAACAGGGCCCTGGACAAAATTCTGTAATTAAAATTTCTGTAAGTAATTAAAAAGCTTCAAAGACATATAAGACAAATTAAAAAATTTTAGGGAAGTAATGTATGTGTGTGGAGGTGGTAATATATTTACAATTGTTCAATCAAATTGTTAATATTGGAGTGTTGGTAAAAGCTTTCAACCACATATCAATGTGAGCTGAGCTTCTCAAGCTTGACTGGGATAAAAGCTATAAACAGAGAGAGACTGTGAGGAAGAGCTGTTGATGAAGAAGAGCTTTGTGTCTCTTTTTTCCATTTCTGCCAGGACATACAATTTGTGCTCATAGGCCAATGTTTCACATTGAGTGTAAATGAATTTTCAAATTATATTATTAACTACATTTATTATAAATACTGTGTTAAAATGTAATTTTGGTTGGTGGCGTGCCTCAGGATTTTGTTAACATAAAAAATGTGCCGCGGCTTAAAAAAGTTGAAAATCACTGAATTAGAGGGACAACACAGACAGAAAGGTTCGGACAAAAGGTTATAGAAACCACATTGAGATGGTTTGGGCATGTTCAGAGGAGGGACATAGGTTACATTGGGAGATAGGAGATTGATGAATGCAGTGAGAGAGGACATGTAGGTAGTTAGAGTTGGGGTTGAGGATACTGAGGACAGGGTGAGATGAAAATTGTTTATTTGCTGTGGCAGACCCTGAAGAAGGGACAAAAGAAGGTAGAAAACAAACAGGTAAGGCCAAAGGGGGAATGTATGGATGTAGTAAGTTGCAGTGAGAGTAGAAGATACAAAGAAGAGGTTGAAATGATGAAAAAAATGTTGATTCGCTGTGGCATCCCCTAAAATTGGGACAATTTTGAAAGAAGTGATTTTGAAGTTAAGTGGTAACATCCACTCAAGTAGATACTTACTTAAAAAGTAGGTGTTAAAAAATAATTTTAGACATTCTGTATGTATCATTACTTTTCTTTTAGTAAAAAAATAAGTTTATTTTTCTTCTTCAATGGGGCTTTTAAAGAGAAACTGCAAATTATCTCTGTATTCTCCCTGTCTAGGCAGAGGTCTTGTACAAAAAGAACCCCAAACTACTAAGTCAGTTACAGTACTGTGAGGAGTCAGGCATCCCACTTGTGGCCATACTGGGCGAACAGGAGCTGAAAGACCAAGTGGTCAAACTTCGTGTGGTGGCCACCAGAGAGGAGGTATGACTTAAACTGGGTTGCCCTGGCTTGATACAATTTTCCTGTCTTATATCAATCTGCAAATAACAGTATCATTTAGAATGCTGCCTTTTATGAAGCCCCTGTCCATGTTATGCTGCTCAAAATTGATAATTTGTACCACACAAAAGATTGAACAGACTATCACTATATATATATATATATACCTGTATATATATATGTATATATATATAGATGTAGATATATATATATATCTCAAGCCATCACTTAACATTTTTAAACTAAGGTTAATGTCATGCATTTCCAATTGTGTGTGTATACATACTGAAAGTAAATTTCAGTGTGTGGCTTCCATTTAAACCTCACTGAACATGTCTTTCTCTTGACAGTTGAATATTCCCAGGGCTGAACTCATCAGTGAGATCATGAAGAGGACTTCAACAGCATAGTCATTCAACCATGCTGGCTTCGCAAAGGAAACAACATTTAGTTGATTCAACAGATTGTAGTTATTCAAACTGATTTTCATGCCTGAATTAAAAACTTTAAAATGGAAGTTAAATTACATGGAAGCATAAGTGTCTCAATAAACCATCATAACACCTATATGCTCTAAGGTCTGTTGTTTGTCAAAGTTTTAAATGAGACATTGTTTTGATTCTGGTTAGCTTCCTGTGGGCCCACAACTCACAGGAAGGTTCATATGAAGGGCTGGTGATATGCAGTGTGATTTGTGCGGCAGCCATGGAGATTGCTGCCTTTGCGTCCCAGGAACAAATAAGCAGACAGAGATGGATGGTTGGATAATCCTAGTTGCAGAGCAGATGGCAATTTCATGATTTAATCTCAAGTAGGGATGTCCGATATAACGGTCCACCGATAAATATCAAGCTGATATGAGCATAATGTTTAATATTGGTTTATATTGGTATCGTTTTTTCCACCGATATTATTTATTGAATGCTGCAAAGTCGCAGCCTCGGCAAATATGCTGGGTCAGCACTACTGGCCGGCATGTGATTAATGATGTCTTTTAAAGAGACAACAACAATAAGCAATGCTACAGTAAATGTTCGTGGAGTTTTTTGTGGATAGAAAACTGTAATTCTTAATGACTGCAAGGAACTGGTCATGTGAGGGTGGAGGTAAGATTTTAACACTTTTTCCATGAGGCGTTTTTATACAGCGAAGTAAAGAAAAACAACACGGAATGGCCTCAGCGAAACAACGACGAAACAGCAGCAACAGCAGCAGCTGTCTCTCTCTAAAATACTCAGAGGTAAATAAGGTAAAGAACAGATAAGCAAATGCGTTAAATACGGTATAAATCAGAGAAGATCAAAAGAAGTCCGATGAACTTCAGAGTTCATCATCCTGGAGAACCAGCCTTTCACTTTCTTTCAAGACGTTTTTACTTAACGTGTGGAGTTTCTGTAGCAGTGCTGTGTCAGGACTAATTTTATTCGAAATAAGTATTTCTCTGACATTTGCCAGTGAAACGCTGTTTGGTGTCATCCCTCATGTCATCAAAGAGTCGTTTACATTGTGACAATTCTGAAATGAAATTTTATACTGCAGCTGTTTTTATCTGTGCCCATTTATATTGCCTAATGTTGTGAGGGCTGCATTGCAACTGCAACTATGGCTATTGTTAGAGTATAGACATGGGCCATCATGCAAAAGGAAGAATCCATTTAAACTACATTAACTGCATACAACCACTGATTAAATTATTAAAATAGGCTACACCACTGCCATCTTTTAACTAGAGGCTTAACTACGGGCTTGTTTTTCATTTATTATTATCTGTTGTCATCTATTATGAAGGTGTTTACAGAGCATATGTGTATGATAAAGAGAATGTGAGAGGAAGGAAAAGGTTTTTGGAGAAGCTGTGTTGAGTGTAGGAGTGTATACTGCAATTGTTTCAATAAAAGTTCTTCAAAACAGAGGCTTTTGGTCTGCCATAGAGCCATTGCACTTTTATAGCAAACATTCATTAAAACCCAGGCTTTGCCTTATCTGGTTTTTAGTATCTAAATATTAGGGGTGTGACGATTCACTCACATAACGATCGGATTTATATCTCGATTCATAGGCTACTATCTGATTCAGGAACAATTCATAAAAAAATATTAAACGATTGATCCAGTTCGATCTGATTCGGTCCAGTTCGATTCGTTTCTGAATCTTGAATCAAAAATTGTAACTTCGCTTTCAACAACACTACGCAGCTGCAAGTCTTTTTTACTTTTAGTTTAGCTTATTTAAAAGGGGGAAATGGAATTTCAGGAACGCATTGTTTAATAAGAAAGAATAAGCCAAAGGCTAGTTTTCATCTGTTGTCCCCTGGCCATGATGCAAAAAGGCAAGAACACACAATACATATACTATAGAAAATACATATACAAACACTTTTAATACAATTAAATTAATAAAAAGCATGCCTTCCGTTTTAGAAAGGTTTTGCTGTAGACGTCACTCCCATTGTTTTGTAATATAACAAGCAATAGATTCCGTTGTTGCCTAGGACTTTGCCCAGGTATTGCTGAACTGCGGTTGGAAAAACGCATCATCTTCACCCAGTTATCCGTCCCACTCTGCCGTCCTGCTGGGTGACTGCTAAGGTTTGTTGGACCTCCAGTGTAGTTGATTGTTGCTCTACAGAGTCGGAAAATCGCGTTGCTTTTATCTATCTTTCAATTCTTCTTGAAACAAAAGTTTGATGTCCAAACCTTCAATTTTAAATGAGAAACGCTGTAAGTTTCATCCGTGTTGTCATGTATTGTCATGTTGCTCAGAACTGTGTACATGAACTCCAATCAAATCAGCCGACGTCACAGTTCACACACTGAAATTGACACCTCCCTAGGCTGTGTGAATAGATGTATAGTATGTGTCTATTGACTTGCCACTGCAGTGGGCAGGGTCATGAAGCAGGAAACCGATCCACGGACAAAAGTCTGAACCATCGGACCGTTTTACTCCATTATTGTTCAATCTGGGCTATTTGGACGGGTGCACTCGGATCGTGTTGGTCACAGACAAATAACAAATCCAAAACAATTGATTTGCAGACCCCTACTAAATATATATTTATTAGTGTTGTGACGATTCGCTCACATACTGATCTGATTCACATCTCGATTCACAGGCTACGATCCGATATAGGAGCGATTCATAAAAACCAACAAACGATCGATCCAGTTCGATCCAATTCAGTTCAGTCTGGTTAGTTTTTTGAATCTTGAAAAAAACATTTGCAACTCTGCTTACAACATTATACAGCTGCCAGTTTTTTTTTTTTTTTTTTAGTTTAGTTCAGTTTATTTAAAAGGAGAAAATGAAATTTCATAAACACATGGTTAAATAAGAAAGAATTAGCCAAAGGCTAGTTTTCATCTGTAATCCCCATGATGTTAAAAGGCAAGAAGCACACAATACATATACAATAGAAAATACATTTGCAAACACTTTCTTTTTCAATTAATTCAGCTTCATCTGGCATCTCCGTTCGAAATGCATGAACATTTGCAAGATTTAACTTGATTTTTTTTTTTTACACAATTTGTCAATATGGATAATAATATTTCCATCCGTCTTGAAAAAAAACAAATGATGTGCAAACCTTCGATTTTCAATGAGAAACGCTGTAAATTTCATCTTTGTTGTCTTCCATGTAACATTGTCAAACAATGTAACCAGCATCCCTATTTAAAATATGCATAAATCACTGAACTAAGAAACCAAAACAAACAAAGCATAATTTCAAACATTCAATAGAAAATTTATTGTCTGGGGCTCATTACTGCCTCAACAGACCACAGAACATTTTCTGCAGGACCTGTTGTGCTAAAGCCTGCTGAGCATCCTGAAGTGAACTGAGGGCAGTAGACCTTGCCTGTTAAGTTACTGTTGGAATGTGAACTTTATAGTTAAAATGCAGGAATCCATTGACCCCCCGCATGACTGAAGTTCACTTGAGTGGCTTGATGACATGAAGTAACACACATTACTTCTGCATCCTCATCACTAGTACTGCCTGAGACACGTTATGTGCTTTGGGAGCAAAGGGAGAATAGGAGGAAAGAAGGGTGTCAGCCGTGCGTCCTACTGCTGCTGTGTGGTTGCGCAGCAGATAAGCAGAATGATTCAAGCAAGGAAAGGCAGGAATGGAGGCAAAGTGCTTCTGGCTCAGTGCCAGGTGTCCTGTTGTGGTTTTGATTCACAGCTGTCTGTCACCTGACTAAGATATTTAATGCAAACCTCTTTTGAAAAGCTGGACATTAACAGAAGGAGGAGGAAATACAAAGTAATGCAGCCAGCTAGGTGGAACTTTAATACATTTTTCAACCAGGCCTACCTACCTCTAGCTAGCATCTTTTTTTGCCATGGAGGCAGCACGAGGAGAAGTGAAAAACAACAAGGCCCAATGCCCATCTTTGTTAGTACAAGTCTTCAAAGACCAGTGGCGGGCCGTGCATTTCAACCATAGGCCTCCGATGATGTCATAGTTGTGTGACGTCCAATTAATACGCCTCATAATAACATCAGTATGACACCAGGACTCGAGATTTCACACATGTACATTATGTCAGCCTTAATATAGGCTCATCAAACAACACTTAATTTCCAGAAAATTTAAAATCATTTATTCGTAGTACTTAACTGTGCGGGTGGTCAAGTGGTTGACGATTTGTTTCATCTACACAAGGTGCCATTTAAAAAAAAAACCTTCAAAATCCGCCATACCATACATAACACTAAGTCTGATTATAAGTCGGGGGAAATCAAACAGTGTTCCATGGCTCTGCTGGAGCTGGAGAAGGTTGCTTACGGAAAATTTTGAAATTTGTGAAAGTGCTGGGGGTAGAGGAGGGATAGAAACATCAACATGTTGTGGTCCTGAAATCGATTCCGCATCTGAGAAATACTATTGTCCAGAATACTATGGTGGAGTTTTTAGTAGTGTACGTGCAGATCTTCTGGCGTTGCACCGCTTCTTTTGCAAGACTGCATTCACCAGTCGAGACATATATTGCAATAGTCAGTACTTAGCTGGCTATCCCCAAAGTTTGAAGGCCCAAATGATATGCTGATTGTTGAAAAGGGGTAGTCTTTGAAAAAATCTGAGGCAACACTGATTTTGTAGAGTGATGCTAGAGTTCCTTTATTTTATTGAATAATGCCAACGCGTTTCGACTGTTAAACCAGTCTTCATCAGGGCAAACTTTTTTTGTTTGACACATGTGCTCAAATGAAAGCCATGTCATGTGACACAGTGACATGGCCACTCAAAAACAGTGCATTGTGAAAAAAACAAACAAAAAAAAAAAACTTGTGCCACATAGGGATCCCTACACCAGCCCTTTTGCAGTTTAGACAATAGACAAAACATCCAGTAATACAGTATAACAAGGCATGGCATTATAGACATAAAAGTGAGTCAATGAGGCAAACATAGGGTACTTTATAGGAATGGAGAAAAGTCGATTTCCTCATTTAGTCCAGGGTGTGATGTGGCCTTCAATGTATAAATCCAAAAAGTTTCTCTTTGTAAGAGCTGTTTCAATCTGTCTCCCCCCATGGTGCTTTTTGGGATTACCTCAATAACCAAGGCTTTTAGAGTCATGTGGTTAGTATGACAAGCATTTTTGTAGTGTTGAGCCATTGGATAGTTTGGGTTCTGTGTTTCAATGGCATTGTTATGTTCAGCCAGTCTTTGACGAAATTTACGTTTTGTACGGCCCACATAGAAGCAGCCACATTCACATTCCAGTCTATACACCACAAATGTTGAGTTGCATTTGGCAAAGTCGCGACAATGGAAAATTCTCTGTGTAAACACATCCACAAACTTATCATCTCTCTTAATGTTGTTGCAATGATTGCAAGCACCACATCTGTAGGTGCCTTTTGGCTTAGGGCTTAGGTTACATCCACAAATTTCACAAAACGCACCTGGACACCAACCGGCGTCTCGTAACGCAGGGCCAATGTGAGCTGTGCAGTGTTTCATCAATCATCACAGCAACGATAGGGGCACTTTTGACCTCCGCTTTTATCTCGTCTCAGATCACTTCAGCAATAGCATAAATTAGGTTATTTTGTTTTTTTCCAGATGTCCCAGCAAACACCCTGTTAGTGGACAGGTGGTACTGCAAGTCTGGGTGGTATTCAGTAAAGAAAGAAAGTTCCACGTAATTACTTCTATTTATGGAATGGGAGCATTCATCAATGAAAGTTCTTGTTTACCCAAAAATATGACACAATCCACAATCTGTCAGTAGCTACAAATCCCCTAGTTCAGATTCAATCTGTCCCAAGATGCCGTTGTCAGACTCCTGGGAGAGCTTATCCAATCACAGGACATATATGTGTTGGCTTTAAGGTAGGTATGCAGAAAGGTCCCAGATCCCAATCTAGCGTGTTAACTGCACTGAGCACTGTGTACTGAACCGGTTGTGCCCATTCACTCACAGCAGGCACGGTCTAAACTTTTGATTCTGAAGGCCATGGCAGAATTTATGGTACCTGACAACACTATATAGCTGAAATATGATTGGAAAAAGGTTTTAAATCCAACTTCTAAAATATGAAAAAAAATGTTTCTTAATAATTATAAATAACATTTTCTTTAAAAAATATGAATAAATGAAATTTATGAATAAAATTTCTCAGTATGTTTAGGCCAGCAGAGAAGGCCTTGCTGGCCATGACGGTCCACCACTGTCAAAGACACTCTATCTACAACTTCCACTATCCACTATCCAACTTCCACTATCAGCACCTGCATGGTGGCAGTAATTAATTTCCATTATTCAGATGCTGTATACAGTCAAATGGCAATTTTAACTATTTTTGATCATTTTAAAATAAAGGATTTGTATACATCAAACTTAAACTCCCCAGCACTGATCAAAAGTTGTTTTTGCAGCTATCCACCCTGTCCAAATTTGAATCCCTTTTGCATTTGCCATCAGGATGTTGTGGCATTATAAATATATTAAATTTCCAGGGAGTAAATCTAATACATTTTTATGTCTCATTTTGTTCTTGTTTCTGCCTGGTCTTCTTTCGTTGCTGTTTTACTCGTATTGAATTTTCTACTTCTGTCTGGGTCTAGTCTCGATATTATAAATTGTTGTATATTGCAGCACACTTTTGGGGGAATTTGCCAACTACTTTCACTGAATTTACAGAAAGTACATTTAAATGTCACCTATTGAATAGGCAGAGATCTTAATTGGGAGTAATCAAAATAGACAGGATGAGAGGTAAAAAGAATGGATGAATGAAAATCGTCACAGGCACACTGCACCTTGAGTAGCTCATCGTACTTCATCGTGATTGGCAGTTTTCCAATACAGAAAGTTATTGTCATGGCTGTAACACACACTTATGTTGGACCCAGCCACTAGTGCAGGGGTGGCCAACCAGTCAGAGACTAAGAGTCACATTTTTTCTGTATTACTGCATAGAGCCACATAATACACATGGGCACACATGAACATCATCCCATTCCTTAATCATGTATGCACGCACACACAGACTTCTGCCCAGCCAGATTTAATGAAAATATCTCACACCAACATCTTCTTCTTTTCCTTTCGGCTTATCCCATTTTTCAGGGGTTGCCACAGCAAGTCAGTAATTTCCATCTCACCCTGTCCTGCGCATCCTCAACTCCACCTCCATGTCCTCCCTCACTGCATCCATAAATCTCCTCTTTGGATTTCCTCTTCGTCTCTTACCTGGTAGCTCCATGTCTAACATTCTTCTCCCAATATAATCACTGTCCCTCCTCTGAACATGTCCGAACCATCTCAGTCTGGCTTCTCTAGCTTTTTCTCCAAACCTTCCTGTCTGTGTTGTCCCCCTAAACACCTTCATTCATTCACACACGTACTCGGTCTTGCTACGACTGACCTTCATTCCTCTTCTCTCAAGTGCAAACCTCCACCTCCCTAGGTTCTCTTCTAGCTGTTGCCTGCTCTCACTGCAGATCACAATGTCATCTGCATCATTGTCCAAGGAGACTCCTGTCTGACCTCATCTGTCAATCTGTCCATCACCAGAGCAAACAAAAAGGGGCTCTGGGCAGATCCTTGATGAAGTCCCACCTCCACCTTAAAGTCCTTTGTCCTTCCAACAGCACACCTCACCACTGTTGTGCTGTTCTCATACATATCCTGCACGAGTCTAACATACTTCTCAGCCACTCCCGACTTCCTCATACAAAACCACAGTTCATCCCTTGGAACCCGATCATAGGCCTTTTCTAAACCCACAAAAACACAATGAAGCTCCTTCTGACACACACACCAACATGATAATATTTATTAAGTTATTTTCAGCAGTTAACATTGTGTGCACTGTCTCACACACACACAAACTCTCAGTTCAAGCAAGTCCACAAACAAAATATGAATCATTTTCAATAACATTTTTCTCTTGCCGCTACGAGGAACTTAATCTGTGGTCTTTTCAGTTGTAGATCACAGAACTGGGTCACAAAGCTGTTGCCGTGTTGCATATCTATCTATTTTCTTTTTCAGGGCAGCGCTGGTGACTAGCTCACTGCCTTTTAGCAGAGTATAAACAAGTGTCAAATCTTCCTTTTGAATATGCGTCTTGAACGGCTTTAGTTTGTTGAGAAACACAAAGCAGCATTTTTAAATACCCTACAGCAGGGGCGTAGCCAGACTCCTTAAAATGGATGGGCCCTGAAAAAATTAGGGTGGGCCAACCCCAAAGTATTATAGCCAAGTTTGATCAGCCCTCTCATTGGATTGGGTGGGCCTGACTGGCAAGTGGGTGGGCCCAGGCCCACCCTGGCCCAGTCGTGGCTACGCTTATGCCCTACAGGGTCAGGCTCAGTCTGTCCAAGTGACACAGCATGTCCACTAAAAATGACAGATCCATAATCCTCTTAAGGTCCGAGAACTCGGGATAGTCCTTCTCTTCTATGAACAGTTTCACAGCATCCAAATGATCAAAAAAGTGAGAAATTACCTTGCTTTTTGACACCTCACAGTGCAGTGCAGTGGCAGATCACCTGGAAGCTCTTGTTGCAGCTCAGTTCCCTGTGGATAATGCAGTGGAAATTCCAAAAGTCGGGAAGTGTTTGATCAGCTTTGCACAGCCCCACAAGCCCGTTCACGGATGCAGGTGGGTACGATGTTCTCCACGCAGAAGTTCATGTATTCGGTGATGTAGTTGGTCAGGCCATCAATGTCATCGTCATGAGCACTATAGAATGTCTCCCAGTCAATTGTCTAGAAACAGTCTCTCAGTTCCTCATAAGCCTCCTCATGCCACATCATCAAAGTTCTCTGTTGCGCACGCTTTCTTCTCACCACGGGTGTGTATTCACGGCACAGATGGACCAGGTTGTGATAAGAGTAGCCGAGTGGGGGCAGGTGGGCGTAATTGTACGCATCTTCTACATATGCATATAGAAGATCAAGCGTCTTATTCACTCTGGTGAGACATGTACTGACTGAACGTGTGAAGGGTGGAGGAAAGCGAGGCATGGTTGAAGTCGCCACTGATTAGTGTGGTGGAGAATTGTGTGTTATGAACAGACAAAGTGTTAGACGACATTCATGTGCAGGGTCATTGTAGAATTGCAGAAAGTTTAGTATCCATGGTATGTGAGACAACAGAGATTGGCAACTGGGCAACAGATACAAGCCTTCCCAAGACCGATTAAGACACAACATAAACTGGGGCCTAGATAACAGTAAC
>JAFBJS010009261.1:0-46598 GCA_016785265.1 Paraplagusia blochii | reverse complement strand
GGCGGGCAAACTAAACAGTGACAGAATAATATATAAAGTCCTCCCATTGCTTTACGTTTTTTTAGGCTTATAAGGTCCTTCCTTCACTGAGATTCTCTTTGGGGGTGACAAGGATGGACAGGATCAGGAACGAGGTAATCAGGGGGACAACACAGACAGGAAGGTTTGGAGAAAAAGCTAGAGAAGCCAGATTGAGATGGTTTGGTCAGAGATGGTCAGAGGAGGGAGAGTGGTTATATTGGGAGAAGAATGCTAGACATGGAGCTACCAGGTAAGAGACAAAGAGGAAGGCCAAAGAGGAGATTTATGGATGCGGCGAGGGAGGACATGGAGGTGGTTGAACTTGGAGTTGGAGTTGAGGATGCGGAGGACAGGGCGAGATGGAAATTGTTGACTTGCTGTATCAACCCCTGAAAAAAGGGGATAAGCCGAAAGAAGAAGAAGCATTTTGAACTTTCAGCCATACACCTTCAACCCCCTTTCATTTAGTAATTTCTGCTTTTTTTT
This sequence comes from Paraplagusia blochii, assembly GCA_016785265.1. Lineage (NCBI taxonomy): Eukaryota > Metazoa > Chordata > Actinopteri > Pleuronectiformes > Cynoglossidae > Paraplagusia > Paraplagusia blochii. Next base: position 46,091 of record JAFBJS010009261.1, on the reverse strand, counting down.
TTTTTTTTTTTTACAGAAAGCAATACTACAAATTCAAGACATTGCAAGCAATGGCAGTGAAATGAAGGTGCAGTAGCTCACAATTGTGCAAATTGTCAAGTTAAATAAAACAATAATCTAGGTGAAAAATAAAATATTAAATATTAAACAATATGCACAAGTTAAATTAAAATAAAAGCAAGAAAAGCAGCATGGAGAAAACTATATATGAAAAAATATTTTCTTTACATTTACCGATATACACATATCCACACATATGTACACACCAACACAACATATTTGTATTTTATTTACTGTATACATCACTATGTATTCTCTGATGTCAAATGATGTCTACTTGTCAGTGAAAGAACCCACAGAACCAACGTTTGTTGAAATAACTTCATTATTCCTCCCTTGATTTGGATCAAGTCTGAAGTGTACACCCACTGCTGTTGACATTCAGCAGCTCCTCTCACCAACATGCATTTGTTCTTCCCTCTGTCAAAAGTCAAAAAATAATAACAGTGGCTGAGTTGAGTTTGCCTGCTCAGCAAATCCCACACACACAGACACGCAGTCAGCCACAGTGTGAGCAGCAGCCGCAGCAGGCAATACAGATGAGATTAAATTATTAATAGTAGTTTTTATTGAGCGCCTCTGACCTCATGGCAGGAATGGCATAAAACTAAAACAATATTTACAGTGAATTGCAGAAAGTGTGGAGCTGAATTTTTGCAGCAAAAAAAGCAAAGTCAGGTTTTTGTTTTATTTTTATTTATTCCTCCTCCTTTTAGTGTCACTGGGTGACCTAATCAGAGCCTATGGTGGGTGAGAGGCAAAGTCAGGCTGTAGCCCACTGCTTCTCATTGGAGATTAACAGACATTTATACAATGGTTTGACAAAACAAGAGGCAATGCCGAAAAACGGGTTGCCTCTGACACCACTATCTTATGACTGTTGTGTAAAAAATGCCATTGGTTTATTCCTTTATTTTAACCTTTATTGTCATTTTGAGAAAACTGTAATGTAATTATACAAATATTATGCATTAACATTCAATTAACATTTTTAAACTTTTCCGTAACTTGTAAATTATTGTTATGATTATTATGATGATTATTAATAATAATAGACTAATAGACTACCTTTATAGCCATTGCACAGAAAACACAGCAGTGGGTCTGTTAACCAAATGGCGTTGCTTGGCAGCTGGAGTACACAGTATGCAGTACACAGCTTGTAACCCATGAGGTAATTAGGTGAGATATGTTACAAATGTGTGCATGTAATGTATGTATTACTATTATTATTATATGTGTTGAACAAAGAACATAAAAGGACAGCTAGAAAAAAAATAAAAAAATCATAAATTTGCTTACTTTTCTGCATGCTGTAGATAGATAGATAATAGATTTGTGTTCTGTAAGGCATCCCACCTCACACTTTGGCAACCAGTGATTTATGTTTATAGTCTAGCAAGCACCAAAACGGTCTCCTGCCCAGTTCCCCCTGAAGAGATTAGCAAAATAAATAAAACTATCCGAACAACTTTAAAAAAAAAAAAATTACATATATATATGTATATATATATATATCTTAACCATTTCTTAACCATTAACCATTTCTTAGTAATCCAGTTTTTCACGTAATTTTTACGTGACAAGACTTTTCCACGTTTGTAGTCCTTAACTTGAACCAAATAGAAGGAGGTGCCGTGATAATTGTAGTAAATTAAGGAAAAGTATCAGCTTTAAAACTAGTCTCCTTTAAATCATTTTTTTCCAGAAAATCTGGTTCTTTTTTATCACACAGTTCCATCTTTTACTGAACTGAGACATGCATGAAACAACTGTGGATAATTCCAACAGAGTAAGAGCCTGGAGAGAAAAAAAGAAATGAGAACAAAAACCATTCCACAAGAAAAAAAAAAAAATCGAATCCAGTAACATTTTCCTGAGAGAAGCATTCCAGCAGGGAGTCTGTCTTTCAGCGGCAGGAACTGAGAATCTCCATTTACCAGTCGGATATTACTGCCAACATCAGAGACAATGGATTTAAATAGTCATGCAGGTGGTCTGTATGTGAGAGCACGATGAAGGTGTGCACATAGATTGATGTTAAATAACCCATAAAAGCATTCGTTCAACTTTTTTAGTAGATGATTGACAGTGATTTGCATCAGCAGTCACTACAGGAAAGACAACAACCACGTAGAGACTCCGAGCCTGCATGTGTTACATTCAGGCAGAGACTCCCATTCTGATCCCCCTCTCTGTCTCTTTTGCTCCCTCTCTGTCTGTCTCCTCCCTTTTCTCTCCTGCTCTCTCTATCCTTCGTCATCGCTCTTCATTGTGCTTGGTGGAAGGTACAGTCCATTTGTGTCTTACATCCATTTGTGTTTTTCTAACTATGGGATTTGCATTAGAATATACAGATTAATGAGGTTAAAAGAGAATATAGGAAACATGTCATCATATAACAAGCATCATATTCAAAGGTACCTGAGTTGATGTAGATAGATAGATACATAGATAGATAGATAGATACAGACAGATAGATGGAACAGCAGCAGAACAGTACAGGAGATACATGCAGTAAATAGATAGATAGATAGATAAGATAATCTATTGTTTCTTCTTTTCTTTGGCGGTTCCAGAGATTATAGTTTTCCATCTCACCCTGTCCTCTATATCTTTTACTCTCAACTCTAACTACCTCCATGTCCTCCTTTATTGCATACGTTAATCTTCTCCTTTGTCTTTTACATGGTAGCTCCATCTCCAGCATTAGTCCTCCAAAATAGCCACTTTCCCTCCTCTGAACAGGTCCAAACCAAAACTTTCCATTTGTGCCATTTTATAACCTCAATCCTAATCCTGTCCATCCTTGTGATAATCTTAGCAGCATCTTTAACTCCTTCATCTCCATTTCTGGATCCTGTCTTCTGCCTATTCCTCCCTTTTGTCTCCAAACCATCCATCATGGCTGGTCTCACAACTGTCCTGTAAACCTTTCCCTTCACCTTAGCTGACTCTCTTCCAGGCACAGTCAGACCAGGGGAAAGACTGAACTGTTACAAGATTGGAAAAACAGAACGGACTAAAAAAGCAACAACAAAGGAAAAACAAAGATAAAAGGGTGTAAAATGAAAGGAGAGACAGATGGTCTCAAAGTTGAAAGACTTGATGAGGCAAGACAGAGATTTTAAAGAACCATTTCTGACAGGCAGGATTGGATTTGCCTAATGTGGGAGATACTGTAACCACCTGTGCAGTAGTAAATGAATGCAGCGGCAAGTAAGTGGTAATTCAGCAGCAGGATGTGGAAAGTCATTATTACAGCGCCGGTAGGATATTAACTGTGACATAGCAGTAAATCAGAAGCTGTGTCGCTGCCGTGACCTCCAGTTGGCTCCGATTGTGACACAGATGTCATCTACGATGCCATGAAAAGGAATTTCATTTTCTAAAAATCATTCTTTTTCTGAAGGGAAAACAATAAGCTCTACATTAATACTTCATTTGTCAACACTGTACTGTATTTTTGAATGAGAAGCACAGAAGGAAAGGAAGAAAGGATAAGGGAAAAATTTGAAGTTGTGTTAAAAAAAAGACTGCTACATAATAATAAATCATGTTCTTTGAAGTGTATATGTGAAAAAAGATAGAGGAAGGCAAGAAGGAAGAGTTTGAAGAAGGAAGGAATAGAGGGAGAAGAATGGTAGGAGCATAGGAAGAAACCTGAATATTGCTGTGTGCATTTGAATATTTCATTAATATTGTTCAACTTCTGCAGAATCACTGAAAGTATTACCCTTAGTAAACTATATACATGTGCATTCATACTTACTTTTTGGCCATAAAGTGCTGTGGATTACTAAGCAAATGTTTATATTATTACTGTAATAAAGAATAAAGACAAGTGTCTCCTGATTCAGATAACAACCCATCTTCTCCCTGTGAGAACATAAACCAAATGACAATGTTAAGACACAATGTGCTCTCCACCCAGACACTGATTCATGCTGTAAAACATGAAGGTCTACATCAGTAATCTGTCTACAGCTGACTTTGTTATGTCCTAGATGTGTGTGTGAGTGTAAGTGTGCAAGTCTGTGTGTGTGTGACCTTCACTGCCATTAATCATCAAGAGCAATTCTGTTGTGAACCTTTTCGGAGCAAAAATGAACAACAGCAACCTCAAATAAAATTCTTTCAAAGGATGAATAAGTTAGAACATTTCAGGAATATTGATGAGAGAACTAATCCTTCAGATTATAAACTATTTTTAATCACAAATAAAGAAGAAGCTAAATAAATCTGAAGCGTATACTGGACAAATTATGTTAATTGGGACTTTGGGTGTGGATATGTAGAGGGCAGCGCGTCGATGAGAGTCTTCACATAATTTTGATCTATTGGAAACCTCCAAATTTAATTATCAGTTCAGCAATTATTTTTCAAAAATTAATTTTGTTCATCATGCGAAATATACACATTTATTATGCCAAACGTTCCTAGAAACAAAGGTGAAAAGAAGCCAACGCTTGGCATAAAGGTGGGTAATGTGACAAACAGCGAAGCAACAAACTGGCGGTGATGTGAGCAACTGAAAAGTAAAAGCAATGGCTAAATCTCTGACCAGACGTGGCCACAGTTATCCAGTCCACAATAATGAGCTCTTGGGAAACGGTAGTGTGATGAGACATAGCTTTTGTTTTGATAGGTCAGAGTGGTAGAGTTTCTGGTAGAGGTTCGAGTGAAACCTACAAAACATCACTTGCTGTCCATCCTTTTCGTGACATGGTGTCAGAAGTGATGCTTTAAACGTCTCTGTTTCGAGGGAGGGAAAAGTGGCAGTGGATTTGGCAGAAGTAAAGAAAAGCGACAAACGGCAAAGGGTGAGAACCATGTGGAGAAAATGCCGAAGTTCCACACGCCCAAAGCTTTGCGACTTCACCCAACCTTCCGCATGGCTGATGTGGACACAACACCTTGGACCTTCAGATAGCTACAAAGTTGGATATGGTAGACCAGGATGTACAAGTAAATTCTCCACTGTGTGGATGGGAGGAGATGCCAAGCCCATGTTTAGCACTTTACCTTCACTGCTGATGATGAAGCTAATTACTTTAATAGGGTAATGGGTAGGTTTGACAAACATAGACAAAATCTAGGTGGCAAACCTCTGTGTATAGGAAAGTTTCTGGCTACCACTGAATGGAAGGGACAAACCTATAGCTTTTGGATTTTCGTTGTAGGTGGCTGATGTACAAACAATTATCTCAGTGGTGCAGCTGCTTGCAAGATGGGACTGGTCATGAGTTGGATGAGTTGGAATGTCACAGTGTTTATAGTGACATAGGGCATTTAGATTGTAAAGCAGTCAAAATTGAGCTCAGAGAGGACACTCAGCCCAATAGCGTCACAATTCCACGACGTGTCCCCTTTCCACAGCTCACTAAGATAGAGGGGGAGCTAGAATGCATGCAGTCACTGGAGATTATTGAAGAGGTGAGACTACAGACTAGTGTGCACCAATGATGCTTGTAGTCAAGAAAAATGGTAAAACTTGAATCTGTGTGAACCCGAAGAGACTAAATGAGGCAGTCAAGACAGCGATTCATTTTACATACACTGGAGAATGTGGACATTTCGTTCTCAACTCTTGCTGCGTCCAGTGGGTTCTGGCAGATGTCCCTTGACCCAGCCAGCCAGAGGTTGACCACTTTTATCACTCCTGTGGGAAGAATCTGTTTTAAAAGATTACCCTGATTGATATAATTTCTGCTCCTGAAATATTCCAGAGAGAAATGAACACGCTGCTGCATGCAAACAGTAGCACAGTAGTAGTAATGGATGACATATTGGTGTATGAGAAGACCAAAGCAGAGCACAACTCCAACTGAAAAACAGTGATGGAGATAATCAAAGAGCAGTTAAGCTCAATAAGGACAGATGCCACATTGCTGAGCCAGAGCTACAGTATTTTGGTCAGGTCATTGGAGCTAATGTAATTAAGCCTCATGGCAACAAGGTGAAAAGTAACCTTCCCCAAAAACCTTGAATAACTCATTCTGATAATACACTGGTCTTAGAACACCGACCTCTTTGGTGCCAAAAGGGCCATTAATCCCCAAGGGTCTAGGCCTGCATGTATACATGTATGTATGTTTGTGTATCTGTGTATTTGGTCTTTCTACAAGGACATTGGTAGGTCTCAGTGCAGACAGTGATGTGTGGCTGAGGGTGAGAGCGTCTACATTTTAGCAGGAACAAGCTGTTTTCTCAACACAATCCAGTATTTGCTGCTGTGATTTATTGTGATCCATCTCATGTGGGCCACTAGAACAACAAAAGACACATTTACACACATTCTGGACATTTGAAAGAAAGTTTTCAATGTTTGCCATTAGCTATTCACTTTTTTATATAATTGTTGGAGTACTGATTGGTTTGAAATTGTTTATGACTTGATTGTCTCTTGATTTCTGAATTGGGGTTGTAATAGTAGATTCAAGTGCAAGAATAAGTCTAAAATACGTTTAATCACAACTTACTGCTTAATAAAAATATTTAGTCTTAAAATTGTTGCTCAATTCCAAGAGAGAGTATAAGAAAAATTTCTTTTTACCACAGCCATATTAATATTTCTTTTTACCACAGCCATATTATTCTGTTCTTCACCGTTTATTTTCCTAATGATCTGATTTACTGATCAGATCCAGAGGAATTTTGCTTTTGCTGCCCAAAGTTGTGAGATAACCTAAGCCAAAGAATGGTAAGACCTGTCTTCTCAAATGTTTTCAGAGCAGGTTCTCTGTTTTTTTACCAAGAGCCACATTGATTATTTAATACATGACAGGTTGGATTTATTTCATGGGCATTGTCTTAGAATATGATATTATCACAAATGTCTTCACATTTCTATCAGGAGGCATACCTACCAATTAATTTTGTGTAATTCATTCTCAAATTTTGTAATGTTTTAGAGTGGCACACACAGCCCATGTTTTATTATTATAGTAATCTTTCAGTTGAATTATTGGTAACTTTTGTAGTATTAATATTATATTAAGATCTAACAATGTTATGTTGTCATCTAACAATATTTAATGTTAGAAAATTGTTGTTATTCTTGTTGGATTCCTTATTTGTGTCATTTGAAATTAACTTCTGAGATTCTACAATTCTTTCAATCTGTCTTTTATTTTAAACAGGATAATGTCTTTCAAACATATCTGTGTGTCTCTGATGAGCCTTAAAGCTGTTTTATTTGCTCTGATGTAGATTCTAACCTTTTCTGATATTTACATGTCCAACAAATAAGCCTTTAGGTTTTTGCTGTTCCCATTAGACTCTTGCATGATTGACAGTTTGAAACATTTTTAGCTTGTTGTTTTTCAATTACATAAGAGGGAATAAGGGAACCTTATATTCTGTTTTTTTCCCCCTACAAAAGGTTTCTAACTGGCGAGGCTGACTTGTGAAAGGCTTCATAGTGACAAGGCAAGCAACAGCAGGCTAAATGAAAGCAGGGCTAGTGGTAGAGTTAGCAGAAGGGTTAAATTGAGCAGCAGGTCATATGGTAGCTGGGCTAGTAGCAAGGCTAGCAGCAAGGCTAGTGGCAAGGCTGGATTCATGACCAGGCAGAATGGTAGCTGGGGTAGCAGCAAGGCTGGGTGCCTGCTTGTAAGACCAGCAGCAGAGCTAGATACTGGAGTGTGCCAGATGGTAATAGGGGTAGCAACAGGACTGGATCTATGGGCAGGCGGGATTCCTGCAAACTCTGTTTCCTCTTCAAGGATAAATCTGGTATCCGCTTGGCTGGTAATAGCAGCATGTCATGTTTCTGATGGACCAGGGATCAGTTGCCCATCTCCATTCAAAAGCAAAAGAAGCAATGCATTGCAAGTAAGGTAAGTGTGCCATTTATCTCTTAGAGCAGGGGTAGGAAACGTATGGCTGGCAAGCCAAACGTGGCTCTTTTGATATCTTGATCTGGCTATCAGCACTCAGCTAAATCAGGTGGCTTTCAGGAGTAACTAATACATAATTTTGCTGTTATTTAAATGAAAATATAGAACAAAGCCATGAAATAAAAGAAAAATACATAAATAAATGTCACACATTTTAATCCATTCATATATTTTTTCAATGGCACTTGTCACTGTTGAGTGCAGCAGAGAGACAGTCTGTACTCTAGTGTGAGGTAGGGCCCCATACCTTAAAATTCTATTTTTTTTTTTTGGATTATAGCAAGTTCTGTTTTAATCACTTATTTTTGATCAGCTCATTTGTGCACAGCGAACCCTTTCAAGCATGAGGATGGCAACCAGTCCATGTGTTTTGTAGACTTGGAGAAGGCTTTTAACTTGTGGGGGGTACTCCGGAAGTGTGGGCTTGGAGGCTCTTTGCTAAGAGCTGTCCAGTCCCTGTATGAACAGAGCAGGAGCTTGCCTCACATTGCTGGTAACAAGTTGGATCTGTTCCCAGTGCATGCTGGGCTACACCAGGGCTCTCTTTTGTCACCAATTCTGTTCATTACTTTTGTGCGGTTCGCAGCTGAGTGTGAAGCGGCTATGATGAAAATTAGCACCTCTAAGTCCGAGGCCATTGTTCTCAGGTGGTAATTACTCAGGTGGTAAGTACTCTCCAAGTTGGGGGAGAGATCATGCCTCAAGTGGAGAAGTTTAAGTATCTTGGGGTCGTATTCACGAGTGGGGGAAGGATGGAACGGGCAATTGACAGACGGATCAGGGCAGCGACCGCAGTAATGCGCTTGCCGTCGTGGTGGAGAAGCCAAAACGTGAAGCTCCCAATTTACCAGTCAATCTCCGTTTCTACTCTCACCTATGGTCATGAATTTTGGGTCATGACTGAAAGAGCTTTCTCCGTAGGGTGGCAGGGGGCGCTCCCTTAGAGATAAAAAGAGGAGCTCGGAATAGGGCCATTGCTCCTCCACATCGAGAGGAGTCAGTTGAGGTGGCTTGGGCATTTACATCGGATGCCCTCTGTATGCCCCCCACGGTGCTTGGGTCATGTCCAACTGGGAGGAGACCCAGAGGAAGACCTCTGGGAGGAAGTGTCTGGAGAGAGGGAAGTCTGGGTATTCCTCCTTCGAATGTTGCCCCCGCGCAGGTGTTCGGATAAGAAGATGAAGATGGATGGATGGAGAGATCAGGTTCTGCACAACCTTGGTAAGAAGTACTTTTTTTATCAATTAAATACTTAACGCTATCTAAAGTAAATTAAGAATAATATTACTCAAAAATGTGTGGTATTCTTTTTTTTAAATATAGTTGTATACATTATTTAAAATTATTTATGGCTCTCAGATGATTGTATTTCAATGTATGTGTTTTTTTTTTGCTCTTAGTCTAAAGGTTACATGTCTTAGTGGTTGAGGCCTGCTATGTTTGTTGGATATTTTATTTATCTATCTATCTTTCAAACTCCTTGTCATTGTGACATTGTGATTCACACCACTGCACGGAACAAAATGTGACCTCTGCATTTAACCCATCACCAAAGTAAACAGGGGACAACCGCGTCCCCTAATTACCTTCCTTTGTGCATAACATTAAATCTCATCCCATTTATTGGGATATAACTTTAGTCTGATTGTCATAAATGTCTGCGATCCACTCCAGCCTTGATGCTTTATGAAACTCTTTGTCGTCACAGTGTCATCGACATACAGTAAGTCTCTATGGAGAAAGCAGATCAGAAAGCAAAACAGATTCTGGAATCTGGAGACGTAGCTAAAAACAGTTCATATTTGTGAGTGAAGTAAGTTTTGACTGTGTTGGTTGAGATTTATGAGACCGCTGCGGTTTCTAACGTCCACTTTCCTCTTTGTTTCCGCCACTGACTCCAGGAGGCAGTGTTCTCCGAACATTATTTAATATAATTGTGTGAATGACTTTAATTAAGAGTGCAGAACACCCACAGCACTCAGGCCCCCGCCCTTCTTCTGTCTGTCTGACTGCCATATACACTCACTCCTACCTTCCTTGATTAAGGATATTGTGATGCCACACATATCCTTTCGTGACACTGGTCGCGTCCACGCACAAACACACTCGTCTCACGTTCCAGTGAGTCATTCGGACAAAGTCAATGGCACAGAGTTGCTGTAATAAAACTGGTGACGTCACATGTCCTCAGATGGCTGTGATTTTGCTGTACACTGGTTACACTGTGTCTGGTCCGATTTGTTGTCAGTTACTTATTTTATCATCGGGAACACCAGTGTCGGTTGGGGCAAAACCCAGGCCTGTCTATAATTGTCTAATAATATTGGGAGACAGATATTAGTTGGCATTATTATATATATAACGAAATTAGTCCACTAAAACAATGGTGCTTAACTATGTTTGTTCTGATAAAGTAGAATCTATTGAAAATCACTAGATGGCAGCCTTGTCGCTCATTTTATTAATCTATTTTTTTATATATATATTCAGGGGATTGTATACCAAATACTGATACCAGCAACAAAATACAGTGGATAGATAGACAAATGATAAATAAATGTCTATTATGAGGACTGCAGTATATCAGTATTAGTTGATATTAGCCAGAATCAGAATTTTTGGAAAATAAATATCAACAGCGAGCAGTGGTGACCAACAGGTTGGAGAAGGCTTTAGGTTCAAATCCCCGGCTGCCAGGTTGCCACTGAAGTGCTCTGAGCATAGCAATGTCCTGACCCACATAACTTCTTGTGGGCTCACCACCAACGGGAAGGCTCACAATATGGCGGCAGCTGCCACTGCGATCCGGCAGGTGAAGATGAATGATTAAATAAATATTAAAAATATCGACAAATAGGATATTGGTAAAGATAATATCAAACAATATTAAATTAAATTCCAATCCATAGCTAAAGTGGATCCAGTTCATTGACTGAGAGTGAGAAAGGAGGCATTCTACTACCTAAAGCAGCATATCTAGGACCCAATGTCCAGCCACTAGTCTCACAGTAGGCTCTTATGGGCATAATCAAAGAGGAAGGAAGGCTCAGTTACTGATCTCAGTTACGGTCTGTGGAATAGGATCTATTGAAGTATGGTAGAATCTTCATACCCTTCTGTGTGAGTGCAAATTTGTGTGAGACCCAAATTTGTCCAGTTGTTGTGGGACTGGGGGTTTCTGGGTGATATCATCACTGGAAAAAATTTGGATTACTTCAGTGCCAAAAATAGTTTGTAAATGGTGGTGACAAGGCTTCTCATGAGAATATCTTGTCTCTTAGACACACGCCGGCCACTGTGGCAGGGTCTCAACAGGAGCCATTTAACTTCTTTCAATTAGAGCAGCCTAATGAACCATGTCATCCATTAAACACTGGACATCATTAGACAGATGTATTTTCTGATGGGACCACTTACAAAGAGGCAAAAACAGCATCTCTGTGGGGGTTGAGGACTGGGGAGCGAAGGTAGGTTCAGTGTAGCAGACAACAGAAAATTCACAGCAGCCTCGGCTGTATAACAAGAGAAGCATATTTTTAGTTTGTTAACTGCCGAAAATGCCGAGAGTAGATTGGCTGAAAAGCACCACGTGGAATAATTTAACTTGTACACGATTGGTCAGTTTATTTCCTGATACTGTGTTTACATTGGCGTTGGTCGTAAACACTAAAAAAAATGCGCACCTTAAACTATCCCATTAAATTCATCTGCCGTATAAATAGATTATAGATCCCGGTCCGTACAGGATTACCCCTGGGTCCGGACACGGGCCGCGGTCCGCCAGTTAGTGACCCCTGCCCTAGTGGTTAAGTAAGCAGACTTGGGTCCCTAAGGCTTCAAATTGAAACTTTGAACTGCCCGGTTGCCAGTGAGGTGCTCTGAGCATAGCACTGACCCAACCCACATCTCTCTAGCTTACCACCCACCAGGAAGGCTCACAGGATGGTACAATGTGATTTGGGTAATGCCAGCTGCCCCTGCAACCCAGCGACGGACGAGCAGATGAAGATAAACAAATTAATAATTGTTGTCAAACAACAACAATTAATATCAAGGCGGTCATTTAATAATTGCACCAATGTTTACTTTGTGTACGGTTCCTAATAAGAGTAGAGTTTATGGCCAGTCAATATACCTACAGCAGGGATTTCTAGAAAGAAGAAGGATATCAAGAGAAAGAGAGTAGAGATAAAAGTCAGTTTTGAAGGTGATTAACTGTTTTCAATTTTGGGAAGGGTGCAGTTTTAATGATTTTTAGATAATAACTTTAGAGATGCCTGATGAGTGGAAGAAAAGTGTTCTGAGGAGATTTATGGATGCAAGGAGGTATGACACGGAGGTAGTTGGAAATAGAGTAGAAGATACAGAGGACATGGTGAGATGGAAAACCATTATTGACTGTGGCAACCCCTTAAAGCAGGGGTGTCAAACTCATGTCACATAATGGGCCACATACGGCCTTGGTAGATGTCCATCAGGCCAGACCATTAAAATTACTAAATACAGTGGTGTCTCAGCTTTCGACTTAATTCGTTCCAGGTTGTTCGAGGTCTGAATGAATTGTTCCCATAAGAACTAATTCAATAAACAGCCGCACTGGTCGTAGGTCTGTTCATGATGAATTCTGAACAAGAAAGAACACACACGGTTTTGGGCAGCTGCCCAAATGCTCTCTCGGCTTGACGCAGGCAGTTCAAAAGCTGAAATTCAGTTTAAAGGGAAGGCTAATTTTTCTCAAAAATTTTGGTCGAGGGTCAAGTTGGTCGAGGGCTGAGGCGTTCGAAAGCCGAGGCACCACTGTAAATACTTTGCTATAAAAAAAACAAAATATCATGTCCTTCTTTTGTTTTGGTGTAAAGAAGCACAAGGACATTAGGGATATTTCCTTAGACAAACGTGCAATTTGCTTTTATCATTCCCATGTATACATTGCAACTGATCCCACCGGTTTGTACATAAGCACATAACTTTAACATGTTGATATTGAAAAATATGGTAAGATTAAACATATAAGAACTTAGACTTATAAATTAATTAATTTTTAATCCATTTATACATTTTTTATATAAGAATCTAAATTGAATCCCTGCCTACACCTGCAAACTAAAGAGTGCTATTAAATGTTGTAGGGAAGAAAGTATTCAACTGTCCTGTAAATGTGTAAACTTCATAAATGAAACAAATATACACATAAAATGCACACTGAACATTTATGGAGTTGCATGAACAGTAGAAATCCACCATACTCTTTTAGAGTGAAGCTGCTGAGTATCAATAAATTGCACTATTTTTTTATCACCACAGTAAGGATACATTTTCACAGAGCTGTATACTTTCAATGCAGACAGTATCTAAGGCAGCATTTTAAAGGTGGTAGTCTAGTATGGACTGCTGGACTTGTTTTTGTTCCTGAAATGTGGCATCTTTTGGCCTGTACAAGTCCATCAATACCAAGTGTCATGTCCTGACTAGCTGTCACTTTCAGAATGTCATTTGAGAGCTTGTGTGTGAGCCTTGAACGCATTTTTGTTTTATTGAAAATTTGTTCACTTCTTCCTCATTGGGGAGGGAGTTGTTATAAATCCGCAGTGAATGCTGATGAATAGCTTGATGAAGCTGAGCCCCCCTTGCCGCGCTGCAAAGAGTTTGTGGGCCTTGACTTTGACACATATGCCTTAAAGGGACAAGCCGAAAAGAACCGAGGAAGTTCAACTTACTCTATGTGTCTGTGGTATGTTAACCCAAAATAAATTTTATGTCAGTGAACATGATTAAGAATAATTTTCAAAGATTGCTTCACTTTAAGCTTGTCCGTGAAGTGGTGGTGATTTAAGCGTGAAGTGGTGGTGATTTAATTTACACACACAAGCACAGTCCACAGTGCCTGTTCAGTGGTAGCTCAATAACAAATGCAATATCACGACCCATAATTGAGATAACTGAATAATGTTCCTGCAGCAGAAACTGATCAACTCACTTATTTTTCTTCAGTATTTTCCTGCTTTAATTTAATTGCTACAGAGTCAATCCGTGGACATAGCCTAAGTCTACAGACAATAGTACTCTCTTTTTTCTTGAACAAATAAAACAGTTTTTTTCTATTTCTCATTTATGCTGCTTAGGAGATGGCTTTAACTGAAGTATGAAAAATAACTTGTGGTAATACAAGGACCACTCACCTTAAAAACTACCTCACTTTAATGCAATGGTGCTGAAACTATGGCCTGTGTACCAATGGTACCTTTGAGACCTCGGGGAAACAAATTAAAATTTAGACATTGTGAAAAAGTTCTTAAAAGTTACAAAAATTGAAAAGGTAGTTGAATGTTACTTTTACAGAAAATAATAGTACCCTCGCCCCTGCGTTTACACAGTCGCTGCAGAAGCATATATTTGCAGCGTGAAATTTAGTTTATTATCTCTGTATGTGTGAGTCACACAATTAACCCAGGGTTAATAGAGTGTTAACAGTTAACAGTTTCCACTTGTTGCTGTTCTGTATGTCGACCATACAGCAAATCTCATGTTCTGTTTTGCCTTCAGCAGTAGGTTTACTTACTCATTAACATATGTTAAACGCTGTGAACCGAAATGAGGAACTTTCTTCTGAGTCAGCAGAAGAGACTCCCATCTGTTTCTTGCAAAGACTAATCACAGAATGGGAAAGTAACCCATCCACTATTAAAGTGTTGCTGACAATCATCAGCAGTGTGTTTGTAGACCACAGTCCTTCCAGCGCTCAACAAAGGTGGTCACACCCCCCCCCCGCCTCCCTTGTCTTTCCTGCTTTCTCTCAGTGTTGTCTTAACTAGGAGCCTCTGGGGCCCCCCCCCCCCCCCCCCCCCCGCCTCCCTTGTCTTTCCTGCTTTCTCTCAGTGTTGTCTTAACTAGGAGCCTCTCACTACGCTGCTTTCCAGACTCTAAACTCCATTCCTCCTTTTTCATCAACTTATTTGGTACCAGTTTAAGCAGCATCAGTTGCCCAATTCACATTGCACATTGCTGGGCTGGAAGTCAGATGCCAAGGAATGGAAGGAAAGGAAGGAAAGCAAACTCCTTGTCATTGTGACATTGTGATTCACTCCACTGCACGCAATGAAATGTGACCTCTGTATTTAACCCATCACCAAAGTGAACAGTGGGCAGCTTTGAGCGCCCGGGGAGCTCTGAGTGGGGACGGTGCCATGCTCAGTGGACCTCAGTGGTAACTTGGCGGTAGGGGATTTGAACCAAGAAGGTGAATCCTGAAGTTTAACCCCGATGACAGAGACTTGGCTTCTAGGCTAAAGTGAAAGCCACTCCAAACTCTAACCATGGAATTAGTGAAGTTGTCTTTGTTGTAATTGACAAAATTTTCTCCACAAGAAGAATGGTTTCGGGGAACCAGCATGCCCTCAAGGAACAATTATTTTTAAAGGACCATTGAGGACGTGGGAGATGCATCCCTAAATGGATTCAGGATAATAATATAATATTGACAGTTAGACATGTCATTGCCCACCCGAGAAACTACCCAAATTTAGTGAATCCAGCGTCTTGAATGACAGAGATCGACTGGTTCTCAAGGGCAATGCATTCATTAATTTTGGTCTGATCTCTTTTACTCTTGGCTGTTCATTACTGTATTTAACTTTGACTCTTTGTGAGACAGCTGCATTGTTGTAATTTCAGTAAGTCAATTTTATGTTGTTTTGCTGCATAGAAACGCCATTTGATAAAGTGTTGAAATCTTGCCCCCACCCTTATATGACCAGCTCCCTGCAGTCCATACAAACTACAGCCTTCTTATTAACAAAACACACCAGATCACAAACATTTACTGTAGCAACGAACATTGTTCCTGTGTCTTCAGGTGCAGTTTGATGACGCAATTTATCGCAGATTTGCTCAGATATTAATATTATTTTTACTATTGGGCCACTAGTATTTTTGGACAGTTTTATGCTAACCTTGCATCAACTAGATACACAAAACATGTGAAGTCATTGTGGGTTGTGGAAGTAGAAGCTAAAACAGCATACAGATTTGTGCTCTAGTGACACCTAAAATAAATCAAAGTAGAACCTTGTCTTTAGTTTCAGGTGAAACATGTATTCATTTAAATATGACTTCCTTTTGGGCATCATTCACTGGATGCCCACAATGGAGTTTGAAGACCTGGTGCCTCACATCAATGTTGCATAAGGTCAAAAAAACGTAGTGTGGCCTTTTCTACGAGACTCTGTACATGAGGTTCAGATGCCCTGCCTAACAAGCCTAAACTGGGATTATAGGTGGAACCAAACACAGAAGATGTACTTCTGCATGGCTGGGCTTTAATGATACCACTGAGGTTAGTCTGGCTGCCTGTCAAATATAACATTAAACATTAAATATATGCTTTGATCCAGGAGACAAGTCAACATTATGTCTCTTACATCAGCAAGTGTTTCCTTCAGGGGGAAGGTATGCCGGCAACTGCATTCTAATGCAAATGAAGGTCCTGAACGTTCAATCATTTTAATCTTTTGTGCACTGACTTTCTACACACACACACACACACACACTGGAACTTAGGAATTAGAGGCGAAAAAAAAGAGTGTTTCATGTGACTCACTTTGAGTCAAAGCTGGACTACTAAATTAGGTTGAAATCTGTAAACGTTAGCTCATCACTACAGTTTGTAGACCTCGATTCCACCTCAGTCTGTTGGATTTCAACATGTTCCCCACTGTTTTGTAATTTGTATGCTGTCTTCATCCCCATCTTTCATTCACATTTAAATTCAAACATTTCGAGAGGCCAGCCCATTTGTTAATACTCCTGAGCAGCTGGTACAATAGCAGCTCACCCATTGAAATTGTTCTGTGCATGCAACACAGTGCCCTGCCATGGCCAATCAAACTCTTTTGTCAACGATGCCTCCATTCAATAATGTTGCATGGAGATCAGTATTTATGAATCTGTCATACCATCAATCAATTATCAATCCATCCATCAATATATTCTTTTATGCATCCATCCTTTTACACATGTAACTGCCCACTCATCTAGCCATGTGTCCCTCCATACATTCTTGTTATGTTCATTTAAACATTATGGAGTAACTGGTTGTAGAGATGTTTGTCAGGTCAGGCATTAATTTGTGAATATTTGATTCACAATTTGACATTTTAATATGTATTCTTCTAACCTGTTCTCCATTCATACAATTCCCAAGCCTCAGCCTTCATGGCAAGTCAATGTGTACTCAACTCTCCACAGTCCTCCTATTTGTTTCCACACCGATCGTCTTCAGAAGTAAGTAGAAACCAACAAATGAGGACCTGATGCATGTGTTCCAGCTCTGGTGTGTGTGCCACAAATGAGTCAGTGACGGAAATGAAGCTAGAGGAGGATCAGGAGGCGTCTAAACCCATTAACCACGAGGGAGTTGTGCCAACACTTGACATAAGCTTTTTTGACAACAAGAAAAGGAGAGGCCAAAGAGCAAAGTCAACTTTGAGGGTCCAACTTCCTTCACAATGCCTTTTCGTCACTCAATGCAGAAAAAAACCTTCAACAGAAAAAAAGGAGGGTGTTTGTGGGTGTGTACTGTTTTAAAGGGAAAAAAGCATGAAATTTCACTTGTACATTTGTATTTTAAATTAATTAAAATGAATGTAAAAAGAACCAAAACCCGAATTTATGAAAATCTTCTTTACTGGAGGCCTTGAAATCTACAACAGTACAATGATCAGGGGTTGCACAGATGTGCAACCCCTGCAAAACAAAGGTGGAACATGTGAAAAAAAGTTACGAATGGGCAAAAAAAAGATGAGAAGTAGGAATCTGAAGGTGGCAAGGACTGGAGGATATTCAATAGGAGCTGGTGGAGCTTCCAAGGCGTTTTCTTTACTTTATTGCCTGAAACTTTAAAACCTCTTCAGAGCTGTGGGTGGATGATGGTGGGTGGAGGATTGATAATCCCCTGCACTAATACCTAATCCCTACTCATTCACTCACACATCCAGTTTTACTTCGTCTCCAGTGCTGAAATGCACACTTTAAGACACACACTCACAGGTTTTGTGAACCCTTCACATAATCTCTTCTCTCACCATACACTTAATTTACTGCAAATATTTGCTCTACTCACTCTAATCTGTCCCTTAATGTAATCCTAACTCCAAACTCAACCTAGAAGCACCGCATAGGGACAGTGTTCTTCCTAAAAGACACTGATCCACAAGTGAGGCTTAAATAAGGATGTACTAACATAATTTGGTAGTTGTGGTCATGTGGTTAAGAAACCAGACCTGGGTCTGGAGGGTTCCAGATTTAAATTCACGAGTAGACAGGTTACCACTGAGATGCACTGAACATGGCATCATCCCCACTCACTGCTACCCGGGCACTCACAGATGCCCACTGTTCACTTTGGTGATGGGTTAAATGCTGAGGTCACATTTTTTTTTTTCATACTTACCTGGCAGAGGAGACACTTTGATCACAAAGGTGGCATGTGATTCTGGCCAGGGGGGATTCGAATCCCCCTAACACCTACAGTGATTAAGGAAGTGTACTTGGGTCTACAAGGCCCCAAAAACAGTTATCCAGAAGCAGGAATGTGTTTAGGGGAGTACAAGTCAAGAAGAGTGTTCATGTTCTCTGAGGTCAATAGTACATCAAACAGACCAGCTCCCTAAAGACGTGTGTTACGATGCACACACACAAACACGCACATGCCACCTCCATGGCAAAGAAGATAAGCGATTAATGCTTGATCCTGTTTGGGCTAAGCTGCCTTTCACAATCCTTATAATACACACTCATTTAGTACCTCTCACACACACTCACTTCCTCTCACAAACATCGTCTAACTGTACTTCACACTTCAGTCATCCAAATGTGTCAGTGTCTTAGTCCTAGCTTCTTTTAGATGATTCACATGTGACAGTACTAAAAACAAAGTCAGAACCAGGGTTACCTCCATGGTCACCCTCGGGGTCAGCTGCACTAAGATAAGAACAGCTGCTATCTAAGCCCATGCCCCCAATTCTCAACAAATATTTTTCGGTACCTCCAAAAACAACAAGGTATAATAACAATAATGGAAAAACCGTTACAGAAATATATATATATACGTATACTGTATATACTATATCCATAAGATAGTTGTAAAAAGAAAATTGTAGGCAATGCAATTAACAATGTAAGTAGGGAAAATGTTGTAACAATACAAATATGCATAAGTTGAAGGTGTTATGCAGAGTACTGGTCTGATTGCTGAGGGAATAAGGGCCTGAGTGGACCAGTCCAGTTCATTGTCAAGGTGTCACTGTCCAAACCATGGATGCTCACTGGTGAATGTGGTGATGCCTTTCTCTGGAAGTTGATCTCTTTTACTGGTGTTCAAACTCAGGAAGTTGCTATCACGCCAGTCAACAAAGTCCCTACCACTCTGACTGGGATTCAATCTTACCCAGTAAGTGAACCCTGGACCATTAATTCGTCTCTGTCATTTAACACTAATGACAGAGACACTGACGCAAAGTGCCAACCTTCCGTCTATGTTCAGTGCAGGAACTCTCTCCCATGTGCTTGTGCATCTATCACAGGGCAGTGGCCTAGTGGTTAAGTAAGTGGACTTGGGTCCGCAAAGTCCCCGGTTTGTCCCACTACCGCCAAGTGACCGCTAAGATGCCCTAAGTAGGGTATCGTCCCACACTGCTTCCCGGGCACTCATTAGCTGCCCACTGCTCACTTTGATGATGGGTTAAATGCAGAGGTCAAATCTCGTTGTGCGCTGTGTTGTGAATCACAATGACAAAAAAGGAATTTAATCCTAATCTATGTAATGTAAATGTGTTGTCATGCATTGTATGTTTCCCTTTTGCTGTCAACCCACAAAAAAAAAAAAAAACTCCCCCGCCCTGCTTTCAACTGCTAAACCTAATTGATTTGGCTCCATCCTGCCTACTCTTTTTTTTAAGGCAGTTAATTAACTTAACACTTTATTTGTACCCACACAGTGGCTGGTAAAACATAAAGCTGCCACCTGCTGTGTGTGACCAACAACTCTGTGTGTCTGAGCAGAGACTAACATACCTCTGCCTCCCTAAATTTCAAATTTACTTCAGATGTCTTTTACAATAATTTCACTTCCTCTTTTATTTAAACCTGCTTCTCTCACTCTCTTAGTATTTGCCTCTCTTTAGAGTGCTCTGCAAAACCTGTTAATTTTTTTTATTTATTTGGCAGCATAAATCAAAATCCTTTCTGCATGTGGTAGATTAGGGTCTTGATTAATGGTTATAGTAGCACAGGCTGAAACTTTTGCCTTTCAAATGTCGCTTCTTAGCATTCGTCATGTGCCGAACAATAGGTTTACATATATACACACAATTCCAGCAGTTTAATGATTGAACAATACTCAACACTAACAAAACAACCTCATGATATGGCTGACAGTAGTGAAAGCTAAAAGCCCCATTTCTGAATGAAATATATGAGTTAAAACCATTCTCCACTTAAAGGACAAATTATTTCATTTTCTGTCGAAAAAAAAAAAAACTAGGAACCATTTGATTTGATGACTTGATTTATAAACATAAAATGCATTTATATTTTGTCAAAAAAAAAAAATAACATGTTGGGTCTGCATGTACTCCAGTAGTAAAATTAATAAAATCTGACCTGATCACTGGGTATCTCCCCACATATATGCCTTTATCTTAATGTATCATATAAAATGTGTTTAATACATACATATATGTAAACTATATATGTATTATACATATTATTAGGGACGGCCTATTTTTCTCGGACCTTTGATTTACGCCGGATGCCGTTGCTGGCGCAACCCTCACCATTTATCCGGGCTTGGGACCAGCACCAAAAAACACTGGCTTGTGCTCCCAAGTGGCTGGTTTTACTGTTTCCATAGACGCATGATAAAAATGTAGAACATACGGGTAAATACTTGACACCTACGGTAAGACAGACTGTTTCACCCGAACTGTTGTGACGGGCGGACAGTGAAACATCCATGTGGCGCCGAACTTGTAGTTTGGCTGACAATAAAGAGGAGAGTAAAAATACAGAACGCGTCTAAAGTGTGGGAACACATCACATTTCGAGTGCAGAAAATATTCTTGTGTGTCCACTGTAAAGCGGACCTTGTCTGCCACCACAGCACGTCGAAAAGAAAACACTCTTACTACACCGCTTCAAGCTTCTACAAGGTAGTCTATATTTAACATTTCCAATAGATGTTAATGCATGCAGTATTTATAACTTGTGATATAAATCAGTATGATGTGTGACTAGTTGGACTTAAATGTAATAAATGCAAGTTTAGAACCAGGCTGACAGAGGAGCTTGAAAATACTCCTTAAGAGTAAACCGATACTCCATGACTCCCTGCAGTGCCACATCTCATTGACTCAGACTAAATACCAATACATCTGGAGACATAAGTGTGAGGCAGAATGACAGGTTAACAATTATATTGTTATTGTGTTTTGTTTCAGCAGTATCAAAGTTAAGATTTTATTTTGTGAGCAATGTCTTGAAATACAATATTAATACTGTTTTTTTTATGTTTCATGTATGTCAACAAAAAATGTTAGAGACCCTTGATCTACGTAGTGTGGATTTCACTTGTCTACCTTGAAATATAACAGGTAGTCATAATAAGGCAAACTCGTGCAGAAAATGTCTCCATCTGCTGGATACTTTCTGTAACCAGCAGAAAGTAACCAGCGGTTCTGTATGGTTACGATTGAAACGAGAAAAATTGTGAGCAGCAGAGGGCAGCATCGGTTTCTGTATATTTCAGACAGTTTCACTGAACTTCGTCTGTGGAAAACAACCCCATATTTTCTATAAAGAGTGATTTGTACTTCGTGAGTCTTTGTGAGGACAAAGAAGAAAATGCCCGGCGTAAATGAAATTATGTTTTTTTTTCTTATTAAGCAATAACTGTAACAGGCCATAACTAAACAGATATTAGAAATCCTGTTTTGACATGTTTTCAGACATTCATCCAGCCTAGAATTTAGGTTTGCTTTATTCCGGTCCTCCCTACAGAGACACTCTTCCAGACACTCTAACTGTTTGATTGACGGGGGACTGAATTCTGACTTTGTCTGATGTGATAATGATCTGCTTAAGATGATGAAAAGTTTGCCAGCCTTCAACATTGGTTTCATTTAAGAACGATTTGTGTAGAAGACCATGCCTCTGTACAAATCATTGTATTAGATTAGATTACTGATCCTACCCAACTTTGTGCTTATATACAGTACATGTTGAGTTAAATTAGGAAAAGGAGCAGAGACTTTGAATTTTCCTTTGATGGAAAATCCCCTTTTTTAGATGTATGCTCTTTAAAGATTATTAAAAGCTTCTTTTGTTTTCATTGTTTTGCAGCTGTGTAACTGCTCACCACACTGCTCCTTAAGTCCAGCAATTTTAACCTCACTTTGCCTGCTCTACAAAACTGCCATATTGTTCTACTTTGATCCACAAGAATATGATTTACCACTTATTATTTGTATACCTGTTTTCACCTGCTTTCAAACCTAATTTTATGATGGGTAATTGGCCACCCATCTCATCTGAAAGCTGAGGGTTCACCTCATAACCATAGCCACAGATTGGTGGTCATCAGTAAAAACTGTAACCAAAGTAAATATTACACTCGGGCTTTTTGGCCATACACAGGTGTAAAGATGCAGACCCTTTCATTTCCACCATGGTTCA
Source organism: Paraplagusia blochii (assembly GCA_016785265.1). Lineage (NCBI taxonomy): Eukaryota > Metazoa > Chordata > Actinopteri > Pleuronectiformes > Cynoglossidae > Paraplagusia > Paraplagusia blochii. Next base: position 23,403 of record JAFBJS010009261.1, on the reverse strand, counting down.
TATTCTCATCTCAAAGAGAATATGAAAGCCAACTCATTCGACCGAAAGTAGTTAGGGCTGCCAGGGTTCCTATCGGAATCTGGCTTCTTTGGATAATGCACTGCAGCTACTACTGAAGTCTATACAGCTGGCAACATGCAAGAGAAGACCAAGTTGGTCTAAGCCAGTTCCCCACGAAGATCACCACCACATCCCTCTGGCCAGACATTGTCATGTGGTCAGCCAAGGCAAGAGTGGGAATTCTCATAGAGCTCACAATTGCTATGGAGGAGAGGATCGAGGATGCCTTCAAACGTAAGAAAGCCATGACTAATTCTTCTATTCAAAATAAATAATTTGCGGGCATTTGCCAGTGAAACGCTGTTTGGTGTCTTCTCTAATGTCAGAAAGGAGAGTCGTTGTGACGATGCCGAAATGTTTTTTCTTTTTTTAAATGTGCTGTTAACGCTTATACTGCAGCTTTTCTGTCTGTACCCATTTATATTGACTATTGTTGTGAGGCTGAATGAGCCCGGTTTATAATGTTAATCAATGTTTCTGGAAAGTTATTCTGTCCAACACTAGACATTTCTTGTTTACATTAAATGCTGCACAAAGAATCATAGGACTGTTTCAGACAAAATGGTAAAAAATAAATGTGTCAATTTTCTATAACTTATGTTGAAGTAGTGTGTTTATGTTTTAACCAGTTATTTATAGAATGCCTTCAGTGTCTTCGTTATTGGGAATGAAGTGGGCAATATCAGTTAATATCAGTATCGGTAAATGTTATTTCGGACATCCCTATTGGTTACCTTTCACTTTTCAGTCAAAAAGTCATCTTCTGTGATCCTGCAGGTTATGGTGTGTGGGAGGCAGTACCGGGTACTAAAATCCATGAACACTGTTAAAAATGCCAATAAAAAAGAGAAGGGATAAAACCATTAAGCTATCTTACGACCGCATCTGCAATTGAATATCTAGCTTCATGATGAACCCACTCTCCTGTCAACCGGGTCACAACACAGGTTACTTCTAAATCCTGTTTATCCACACATCATCAGTGTGTGTGTGTGTGTGTGTGTGTGTGTGTTTCACAGTTTGTATGAAACACAACCACCCGCAAGCAGCTGATCAGTAGTTTCTCCTGCATCTGTCTTTCTTTATATCCTGGTACTGGTTTTAATCTGCTGCTTTTATATGAGGCTTTTCAACCTGCACCATTGTGTGTGTATGCATGTTCTCTTCGTCATTACTGAATCAGGAGAAAGAATTTCAAATCTGAAACACATTGTACCAATGAATGTCTCTTTTACTTCTGTCTCTGGTGATTACTGTTTTTCTCCTTTCCCACATGAAAAGCAACACAGGGCAGTTTGAAAACAGTTTGCACACTGGCCTGTTTTAACTCAAACCAGTTTATGTAATTGTCCAGATATGACAGTGTATCTGGTGTAATAAGAGGCGCAGAAAGAAATATAAATAGATTGATCACTATCCTTATTCACAACAGTATTGTGTAATAAATATCGGATTTGCATGTATCTGCAATGTTAACACTGTTACCATCAGGTTGATTTTTAGCTGCTATTTACAGCTACTAAATGTTAAAAAGTCACCATTTCTTAGTTTTTGCTGCTGTGGACGTGACTTTGGCCTAACCTCACAAAACCCCATAGGTTCCACCTGCTGGTTTACTTGTAAAAATAATATATACAGTAGTTATATTCTAACTGACCCTAGTTATTGTGAGCTTTAACAGTTCTTACACTGATCACATTCAATATTTTTAAATAAAACTAACAAAAATCCTCAGAGGCCTCTTTCCAAAACCCAAATTTCAATTATGACAAACCCACTATTACCTTTATAAAAACAAGACAAATCCACAGCTACTACTTTTAAGGATTAATTTAAATTTTAAAAATATTTTACAAACAAGGGATGGAAAACTATCAGGAAGAATATATTCAAACCAAATTAATTGAATAGTGGCAGTAGCAGGTTTCTATAAAAAAGTGCCCATTAAGTGCGATTGATTAGCAAAATATAGGAAAATTAGACTTAAAAAGACTTGTTTTAGTTACACACACACACACACACACATATGTATTTATGAGGGATGTTCGATATTAACATTTACCATACTGATATTCTCCATCAGATATAGGCAGTACATGGTTTAGTTATGGTTTAAGTTTTGCACCAGCAACATTGACAACATTGACTAAAGAAAAACACTTGCAAATGGATGGCGGTTTTATTTTGTTTCCTCACTGTTGTTCAAGAATGATAGTTACAAAATCACATTGCCTTTTTTTAAGCAAACTCCTTGTCATTGTGACATTGTGACTCACACCACAATATACAACAAAATGTCACCTCATCACTAAAGTTAAGAGTGGGCAGCTTTAAGCGCCCGGGGTAGAAGTGTGTGTGTGGACAATACCTTGCTCAGGGCACCTCAGCGGTAACTTGCGGCAGTAGGGGGATTCAATCCAAGGACCCTCCTTAACCACTAGGCCACCAGCTGCCCAAGTTCTTTCTTTTGCAGCTAGCATAGTGGTTCTATAAAATAGTAATTTCTATGTAACATATATTTCTCATCAAGACTGAATATAGCTCAAGAACTATTTCAAATATGCTTCCAATGTGGCATGAAGCAAACTTGAAAAATCTAATCTCTCCTCTATCCCTGTTTTAAAAACCAATGTGAATGGAATATGGAGAGACAAGGATATTTCAACAATGTGATAGTCCCACTCTGTGCAGGTATGAACACAAACATGGCATCAGTGGTTTTTTTTTTATTATTATTATTATTGAATTTATTTATCAAAATGACAGGTGTAAATGTGCGCTGGCACAACACACAGGCACAGTGTTTTTCTTCCATCAGGGCCTGTGTGGACAGCATCATCAAAAAGTCTTATTGACTTTAGCCTTGGCCAAATGCTTGCATTGTTTTCTATGTAAAGTTCAGATTTACTCCAGCGGTGCTTCCAGGAAACAGGTTACAGCCTGTGTTCCATATGTCAATGAGTGTTCAGTACACTAATTCATATGCAAGTAAAACATCAAACATAGAGCTCGTTAGTATTTAGTTTTTACTCCTGTGTCCTGCTGTTTTTGGACCTCTGTCAGTCACTGAATGGCTGTGTTTATGACATGTTTTTGTCACTTTGATAAAATTTAAAGATGGTACAAAACTTAAAAAAAAAACACAAGGTGTCAGCATGACTATCCTGATCTCACAGACACTTACAGTGACAATATAACAGGAAGGTGGTGTACTGCAAGTCCGAAAAATTGTTTTCAGTTCAGTTGAAAAGTTAATACCCCTTACCTAACCTTTTATGTAAGACCATAATGTAACAACTGTTCTGTACCCAGATCAAAAAAGGGCTCATGCAATAAGACACATTGCATTTTAAATGTTTGCTAAACTGTTAATTAGACAGAAGCAATTGATTCACAAACATTGTGTGCAAAGACTATACTTTAGAGCCTATGTCTGTCTTCTTTCCACAGACTGAACACGAAGAGCAGTAGGGAGTTTGATGAGAAGGCTGGAAATGTGCAACCACTTAGGACTTGAGAGCCATTAAAGGGTTAAATATGGCTACAGGATAAGTGGGGTTTATTTCAAATTTGACAGTGGTACTGAAATGGTGAGTTTTCTCTTTGAGCCGCCAGTCAGTTGAAGCAGAAAATGCTTTCTGCTGCTGTGCAAACTTTCCAACTTTTGATTCTACTCTGCTCCTATTTTTGATTTTTTTTTTTCTTTTCTTTTTTTTCTTTTATTGTCACCGCTTGTCTTTTTATCTCCTTTCTAAATATTGTTTGAAACGGGACATAAAGGAGTGGAGGAGTTTTTTTTTTTTTTTCCCTGCCCTGGGCCTGCAAGATAAATTCATCTTCCTCCAACTCTTAATTACATCAGTGCTGCCCATCTCTGTCTTCTGTGGAACTAAAACCTCAAGCAGACACTTGTGGAGTCCCTGCAGATGTCCAAAGCCTGGCACTGAAGCGGGCGCTTGCCAGCAGCCCAAATGCATTTACGACTCTTTGCCTTTGTCATATCTTTGCTATGTGAGGTGATCAGGATCGGGTCTGGTGTCATGCAGAAGCAAAGTGGTGAGTTTGTTGCATTGATTGACTTGAGGGAAACGGAAGGGTTAGTTTACTTTTATACATGAGTAGTCTTGTAGTGTTTTAGAGTTAACGCTGTGTTTTTTTGGGGTTTTTTTTGAGTTTTTAAGGTATCATTTGGGGAATTATGGTATTATTAAAGAAATGATGCTGATAGTAACACAAAAGTACTTTTGGTAATCTCATTCAGACTCCCGTGTGCCCCAATAACATCACTGAAGGTCTGAGGTCAAAAGTTGGTTGTAGTCAACAAAAGTCGACCTGCTCTCAAGGCATATGACTTTAAAATCTGAAGGCATTTTTTTGGTTTATCATCTTTTCCTCTTTAAAAGCCAACATCATCTAACTTTTGTGTGGCCAAATGCAGAAAAAAAAAAGATTTTTTTTTACATATTTTACAACTGTAACCTTGTCTGTACTTGAGGAGTATCAAAAAATAGTTCAAGATTCAAGATAGTGACAGTGAAGTGTATCAAAGGAAGACACCCGAAAAGGTGTGCTGGAGAGAAAAAAAAAAAGGTGAAAAAAATACTGATGGAATCTTAATGTCTTCTAGAGTGAACCATATGTATGGCAGACAGTGTTTTATAGATATGATCGGGTTTGTTACAAAAAGATTTATGAGAAACTACAGCACCGTACATTATAATATCAAGAGAAAATGGTAAAAATTACTTTGCGATTGACAATTTTGGCACATAAATTGGTTGGTCATTTTTTTTTGCAACCACACAATATTTTTTATTTGGCCTAATCAAGGAAGGCATGCCTGTGTGAATGGGCGGAACCGTGCTCTTCGAAGACAAATTTATGACCTTATATCACTCATGCCATATATCAACATTGTCTCTTGCTGTGCTTAATTGGTGGGAGGAGCTCAACACTGCAAGTATGTAACTGGTCAGTAATTTGTTTATAGGACACACAAATCATTTCCCAGTGGTAGCACAGCTGAACCATCTACCTTACGCTAAGTCTGAAATTGATATGCGGTCATAGATGATGCCACAGACGAAGCTTTCTATAGGACATATGGCAATTCTATGGGCAGCTGAGTTCACACGCAGTTTGGTCACAGTTTAATTTCCTCTTAGGTGGAATAGATTATTGAGCAATAAATTGCAAAACCTTTTAAATCTGATTTTTCAAAGTTTAGCTATCTATTTAACATGATGATGTAAGTCACACGTATAACTTTATTTGGCCACTGAGATCATATCAAATGGTTGCGTTGTGTCATAGTGCATTTTTTTTTGTTTGTTTTGTTGTTGCTCTGATGATTTACATTAAAAACTAAATTGAAAGGTTACAAACGATCAAGAAAATATCAAAAATGATGGACTGAAAACTTTGTTTGGTTACTGTGCCATTCGGATTTTGTCAACAATTGTTTAAAGACATAACCATGTTCATGCTATAATATGAAGATGGTAACGTCTCATTTAAAACATTAACAGAAAGTATCAGAGACCTAAAAACATTTATTATGGCAACAGATCAATGAGATGATGGGGCATTTTCTAGATATTTGCCTTTGGAGTGCAATATTTGAGGACTAATTTGAAAAAGAAGAAAAAAAAACAGGATGCAGTTAAAGTTTGTAAATTTACAAGTTGTTTTCTAAGTGTTATTCGTTTGGACAATTTGTTTCATCTAAAATATGAACCTCTTTGTGGCTGTGCTGAAGCAGCTGGACAGGATCATTATCAAGTTTCTGAAGATCAAATATAAAGATGTAGCAGAGATATTTATTCCAGTCACTTGAGACATCACATTGTGTCGGGAGGTGCTTCTTCAGCCCAGCTGCTTCCAGTTGTGAAGTCATGCACACATGTGTAATGAGGTTCTTCACATCTTGTGTTGTTTTATCACCCCGGTCACTCTGTGCTCTTGGTGTACATCACGGTGTTACTGTTACTCCCTGGGCTTGATCTTCAGAAAACAGATGGGGAAATCGCATCCTAAAAACAGAATTACAATTACAATTGTCAGACTTACAATTGTCAGAATTATAAGATTATAGTTCTTTAGTTATTGGACATAGTTTCTTGTGTTACAAACATATTGCTTATTCAAAACATAAAAAAAGACAGACTCTTATCTGAGTTGTAAATTTAACAATTTGAATCTTCAAAGAGAAAAGTCAGTGTCTGTGGTCTGGCTTTTCTTTTAGTAACTCCTTGCAATGTTGAACTCCTTTTTTCAACCTTAATTTCCACTGATGCCCTCCTCAGCACATTATGTCCATGTAAGTGTAGTTTTAATGTGGAAGCGCCTTTTCTACTTACTTGCACCTTTTGCTAAAATTCCCCAAAGAGCTCAATACACCTGGTGCTTGTTAAGAATTCAATGCAATACCATGCAAGGTCAGAGGTCACAGTTTTATGCTACCTAAACCACTCCTTTGAAACGCCCTAAAACCTGCAGATTGATTGATAGCACATGTTTAGAGAAGTGTTTTTCAGACTGAAGGCTCTGGGCCTCATCTGAATCTCAGTGGTCCCAGTGTTCTTTTGACATCTACCCTGGGAAACCAAGCTTTTCTTCTTTTCACTAAGCTGTTCCTTCCCTCTTTCCTAATATTATTGCTGTTCTTTGCTCCTGATCCTTAGTCCTCCTTAGTGAAAATAACAGGTAGACTAAATGCATTCTATAAATAACTGTGTACAACATAAACACTATTTCATAAAAGTTATGGAAAAAAGACACATTTACTTTTTACCATTTTGAAGAAGAAGATGAATGGTTTATTTTTCATTTTGTCTGAAACAGTCCTATGATTCTTTGTGCAGCATTTGATGAAAACAAGGGTTTTAGGGTTAAAAGTTAATATTTCAAATGTAAATATAGAAAGAAATGTTTCAGTTTTATGCACAGGGTGAATGGAGCATGAATCTGTTTTAAATAATAAATATTATATCCAATAAATACTTAGACAAGAATTACAAAACCAGATCACATTTGAAACACTGGAAAATATGATTATATTGAATAGTTGTTTGTGTTTACGTGGTTAATTTTGCAATGAAAGCAAATTATTTTAGGAAAATGCAATTTACATGTTTATATAACAATAGAGCAGTATATGAACACAATTATGGTAAGTAAAAAAAAATTATGAATTAAAGTATAAGTAAGTCTTCTCCACTTCTCAGTATCTCAGCTTGTTGTCCAAAGTCTTAAATGGTTTCTCATATCCTCATGTTATGTCCTGCAGCTCAAAGAGAGCCATCAGACTGTCACAGCTGCTTGGAGTGTTCCCATGACAATGGCTGTGTTCGCTGCCCTGAGAGGCTCTTCCTCTACTTGCAAAGAGATGGCATATCACACCACGGCACCTGTCTCCACGCCTGCCCTACTGGACATTACGGACAGAGAGGAAAGGACATCAACCGCTGTATAAGTATGTTTCTCAGACAGTTTCAACATTATGAGTCAGTCTGATTTGTCTGCTTAAGCCAATTCAAATTCACTGAGCAGATAAATATTGTCCTTAAGCTTTGTATTAAATTCATCGCAGGCCTATTGCAATGGTTTTGACTTGCAAAGTGACAGAAGAACTTCAGTCATTTGGTAGCCCAGAAACTCAAGGACTGAAGGATTTCTGAGTTGCACTATTTAAATTGGCCCTGCTTCCTATCAGACCAAAAAAATGGTAAATGATGGTCATTTTATCCAATGTAGAGCATGTAGAGCAACTGTGTGTGTGTGTGTGTGTGTGTGTGTGTATATATATATAATGTTCATGATAGAAAATATTTGTTACCCTAAATGCTGCACAAAGTTCTGATTTTCTGTGTTTCAGTGATAGTTAAAATAAATAAGGCAATTTTCTATAACTCATGTTAGTGTTATTTTATTTTGTACACCTACTGTTATTCATAGAATGCCTAGCTGGGCATGATTGATGATTCAAGGTAAATCACCTGCATATTTCAATATTGTAGTACAGTGACATCAATCAAAGCATCATAGTTCAAATTATCAAATTAATTTGAACTATGATGCTATGATGTATGATATTATGAGGTGTATCAAATTAATACACCTCATAATAACATCAGTGACACCAGGACTTGAGATTCCACACATATACATTCTAATTGAGCAACACTTAATTTCCTGACCATTTAAAATCAATTATCTTTATCTTTTTTTTTTTTTTTTTTACATTCAACTGTGCTAGTGGCCAATTGGTTGACAGTTTGTTTCATCCCTAATAGGTTCTGGGGTTTTAACCCCAGCATAGCAGCATAGTGACAACAATAATAATACATTTTTTTCAAAACACATGTTTACTGTTCTTTAGACCTTTACAAAAGTCACTAATGAATAAATACCAGGGTTATCATCGTTAACGAAAACGAACGAAAAAACGAAAACGATCACTGAAAAAACTCTTCGTTAACTGAAAACAACTAAAACGATCATTAAATTAAAAAAAAACTATAACTAACTAAAACGAAAATGTGTCCTAACAAAACTAACTGAAACTAACTGAAATTAGAAATGAACTACCCCTCATTTTCGTCTTTGTTCGAACCTCACAGAAAACTACAACGAAAACTAATTAAAACTAAACTAAAACTAAACATTTTGGACAAAAATAAAACTAACTAAGACTAAATTAGTTGCTTCTACGAATAACTAAAACTAATGTGCTAAAAGGCAAAACTAACTAAAACGAAACTACACTGAAAAATCCAAAACTATTATAACCCTGATAAATACACCACGTTTTTTCATTTAACTTTGTTGCAATTGATGTAATAACTAATAACCATGACAAAAACATCTTCAAAATTTAAATAAATTGTTTTAACTCACCAAGGTTATTTGTTATTGTCATTGTTATTCAAAACAAATACAATCCATCCTTCTTTCTTTCTTTCTTCCAAAAAACTTCATTGGCTCTGTTGAACTATTTACACAGTAAGTCTGATTTTCTGGACATGGAGGCTAATGCTGACAGTCGCATCAGTCTGGTTTTATTACTGCCGTACATTTTAAGACACTTAAATGCAAAGAATGAGCGTTTAACAGAGGCAGTGCACACTACAACAGAAATTCACTTAATTGTAAAAAAAAAAAACTTTAAGAACTCGTTCAGGATGTTGGGGAATTGTGGTCTCCAGTGTGTGGGTGGTTTTTAGGCAATCAAGAGACTTTTCCCCTCGCATTCCTGTTGTTTTTGATGTGTGTCCTTGGTGCTGTCCTTATATGTGCTGTTCCTCCTTATCAGTGACTGTTCTGCATCACTGTACATGAATGGTCACCTGCCATGACGCATTACTTACGTTTGGTTATGAAACATTGTTGCAATTTTTGTTGTAGTTTAACTCCATTGGGTACAGCTAACGTTATACTCCCCAGGTCTTTTCCTTCTGTAAATGTCCTCAATTCAGAGGTTTTAAAAACAATCCTACATGATAGTGGCTTGAATTTAATTGAATCTAAACCCTTAATATTTTTCTTCTTGGGTCAAGTCTTCACAACCCATGTACAGAATAAACAGGGATCAGAACTATTCTGCACTGAATAGTCAGTCTCTAAAACGTTCAACAGCTATAGGTCTGAAAAGGTTTGAGACATCTTGTTGGTTGTTCTTTCCTATCCAATTCCCTAAACTAGATTCTAATTAAACAAGTGTAAAATTATAGTTCTGCAGAGACTCCAGACTTCCCTCCACACAGATATTCCCTCTTGCCTTCATTTCACCTTCAGGATTAAGGTAAAGATGAGGCTCAAGTTTTCCTTGACTTTATCCATGGCAGATTTATGACAAGGCCAGATAATAAATATTTGCAGTTTGATCAAAAATAAGATCATTTGTCTTTCTTTTTATCTCTCAGGGTGCCGTTCTTTGGACTGTGCACACTGTTTTAGTCGTGATTTCTGCACCAAGTGTAAGTCTGGCTTCCAGCTGTTCAAAGGCAAGTGTGTGATGACCTGTCCAAAGGGAACATTTACTCATCAAACAGACTGTTTTGGTAAGTGAAGAACATTGCCATGCTTCATGTTTTTCACATTATCACATTAACTGACTGCACACACACACACACACACACACACACACATATATATATATGGGGAAAAAGACTAGAGATGGGGGAACTGATGGGGAGATATTTTTGTCCCATCTTTTCTTTTTTGAAAATCCTGTAATGGACACTCTTCAGCAGAACTGATGAAAAGATCCTTTTCTATAATAGGTTATAGTTTGAATACTATTATTTGACCTGCAATTTTATTGTCCAATTCTAATTTTGGCAAATTTCATTTAAAAAGGTATTCTTTTCAGCAAACACAATTGTTCCAACAGCAAAACTTTCCGTTTTTAAGTAAAAAAGGAACAAAAGCTAATGGTGTGTCCTCAAATGTTTCCAACACATTCCCCTTTCATAATTTGGCAACATTTCTTCTTGACAATTTCTTTGGATTCATTGTTATGACATTGGAAATTTATAAGGGTTTCTTCAGATATTTATTCATCTCTCTTTTGCTGCAGAGAACTGTCTCTTTGCTTCACTGGGAGAATGGACCGAATGGAGTGTTTGCCTTCAAAATGGTGCCACCTGTGGCATCAGATGGGGAAGACAGACCAGGAACAGAGGCAACAAGATGTTAAAGGAAAGGATGTGGACTTGTTCATCAGTCAGTGAGACAAGGAGGTGCCGGATGAAGAAAAAATGTCCAACAGGTGAGAGAGACAGAGATACAAATTAAAAATAAATAAATAAATAAAAGAAAATCATTTAGTTTTTTGGCACAGCAGTGGTAGTCTGGTTGTTAAGGAAATTCTGGGGTCTGCATGATTAAGTGCCTTAATTTTTTTGTGACTTTCATTACTAATTACTATTATTACAACTCTTTTGTTCTCTCAGCACTGAGAGCAACTGCAAGATGATAAGTGTGTTTTCTATATCCTACTAATGGACATTGGTGAGGCATTATCCTTCTTACTCGCCAATTCAAGAAGTGGAACATTCTCTTAACTGTACAGGACTTGTGTTATTCCAGTTTTCTTCTCACCTACCACAGCTCATTCATTCAAAAAGGGTTTAGTTGTAAGCAACTGGAATTCTTCTTGAAGTTGAAAGACGTTTCATTCCTCAAATGAGGAAAATCATCAGTTTCTGGTCGATGTCCGAGGGAACTCTAGTAGGTATACTCCTCTAGACCACTCCCTTCATCACTGGATAAGGGTGTGAAGAGTGGTTTTCGTCACACCTTTTTGGGCAGAAACTGCTCCTGATGTTAATGAGCAGTTTTCTTGTCAGATGTTCAGATGTGAATTGAAGACATTGTCACACCCTTTTAGAGAAGTCTCCTCTGGTATTGATGAACAATTGAACTTCCAAGGATGGGATCTCAAGGCAAAATGGAATGTAGCAGCCTCTTGATAACTCAGACATTCCCCTCTATTCAAGGTTGGTTGTTCCAGATGGGCATAGACGGCTTCCTTCACTCCGCTATCAAACCACCTGCCCCCTCGTCCAAAATGTGCTACTGGATAACCTTGTTATCCACATGTGACCTGGATGATCTGAGAAAAACACTGCTAAAAACATTACATAATTGGAGTAAAGGTGTATCCAACCTCATTATTTAATCTCATATGTTTGTGTCTATGTAGGTGTTTTCAGACGAGAGCATGCACTATCAGGTTTCCGTCCTGAGAAAAGGACTGTTGTAGAAGGAAACCCAAAAGAAGGGAGTGCTCATAATCATTACATGTCTTGCTCCCTTGACTAAGGGCATCCTTGCATTTCTTTATGTTGGCTGTTCTGCGATGAGATAATATTTTAAACCATCGCACATCCAGAGCTTCATCAGCACATTTTTATGCTTTCATGTTTACTGCTTCGAAGGTCATTCAGCCTTGCAGGTTTGCGGTAACCCATAGAAGTAGAGTAACCATGTGCAGAGAATAATGCTGCTCATGTTATCTGAGTTTTTCAGAGTCGACAGGAGTTTGAAAAAAAAAATATATATATATATATATATATATATATATATATATATATATATATATATATATATATATACAGGTATCAGAAACTAAAAATCTTGTTCTGTGATGAGGCTTTAATGATTGGACAGAATCCACTTGAGCAATAAATCATGCAGATTTCCTCTATTGTAACATACTGACAACACAAGGTGTGAAAGCAGGTGAACTCAAATAGAGACCAATTGTTCTATGTGTGTGTTGCTGGAATAGGTATACTTAAGGGGACACATGACAAATATCTGATTTTCGATTGTTGTGACATTTAAAAAGACCAGGGGAATCAGGACTCAATGAGTAGTTTAATATCAGAAATGGAACAGATTAGAAAGATAGACATACTCTGTTTTATTTATTTTACATTCAGTGTGGCCCATTCAGCTTTTTAATACAGCTCACAAAATTAACCACTTTATTTAATCTTTTTTTATGATATTGCTATACTTTTGCCTTTATAACTTATAATTGAAGCCTTAATTTCTTTTTTTTTTTTTTTCCATTTTCCCATAAATGGATTAGGGTTGGTCAAAGACTCACTCATGCAAACGCAGAAAGTATTATGTCTGTGTCCTTCTACCTTTACTTGGAAAAGAAAGAATGTATGTCATTTCAGACAATTATCATTACCATTTTCATATGTCTGGTGGCATTAGTGCAGTAAGCATTCGGATATAGAAGAGTCTGCTGCTGGAATCCTGCCGTGGAACCTAGTAGCAAACATCTGAGATAAAAGGACGATGTGGCATCTCCCTGACATTCTTCCCTCCCTCCACATGAGATGACTCTAGTCATTTTATATTCTTACTCTCTGTGTTGTTAATATATTTATATGTTGTGGAAGGACATGGGTCTCATCTCCTACTTCCCACTCATAGCAGCAAACTGCTTGGAGCTAACCAAGTGGAGGCATGTGTTGCTTATTTTCTTGATGGTCTAGCAATGTCACATGCATAACCAAAACACATACCGGGGTATCATTTGTGCATTATAATTTCAATCATATCTGTCATTTATATTGTGAAAGAAACTTGCTGCATTAAAAACCTAATGGTGTATCCATGTGTTCAAAGTTGCAGATGCTGTTCTTGCAGGTCTTGGCTCAACGCACAAATCTGAATTCTGGTTTTGGTCAAAAAATGCAATGCCTTAAATTACACTAAGTGCTAACAGATCTTCATTCAATGTGTCAGCATACCAGCATTTGTTATTTGGCACCAACCATGAACTAGCACAAAGACCAGGAGGAATCTATGAAGGAGGAATCATTTGAACTAACTGCTTATTATCAAATCAAGAATAACCCGACATGAAAATGTTGCTGGGTTTAGATTTAGGGACATTTTTACACATCGTCTTATGCATGCCTGCTGTGAATCTGGGAACTGTAGAGTGGAAAAAAAGATGAAAAGATCCACTTTTGATGTGAGCTGAGTTAATTTATCTACTTCAAATGAGTTTTTACACCAAGTAATGTGAAACAATACATAATAAAACACACATGATTTTGAAGATTAAAAACTGTAAAACTGTTCTAAGAGTTAATTAAATCAATAAACTGAGTAACAATATATTCATTTTTCGAATGAATGCAAATTGCCTGTTGATTGTCGATGTAGATTCTTATTCATGCAGGTCACGATTCACCTCTCATCCAAGAGGCTTCTTCAGTTCAGAACTAAAGAAGCTTCTTGGATGGGAGGTGAAACGTTTTCCAAAAAAACTGAATGTCCAGTTGCCTAACTAAACTCTTTAACCTTTCCTGTTGACTATTATGCTATTGATCACATTTAATATTTTATATACTTTTAAAAAACAAGTTCTTCAACAGATGCCATTAATACGCTTTAACCAACTTCTGCAATTTCAGAAACATATATTAACTAACAGATAAACAATGATCTTGTGATTTTGTTAAATATTCCTGGAAATGCTGCATTAATATTTATTTGCACATTAATCATACAAATATATTTATATTTAATCCAATTTTCCAAAATGTATATATGTATATATATTGTATATAAAAGCCTGGCAAATTGCTTACCTTCCCTAAAAGCTGCTAGGATTACAACTGCTCTGTAATCTATTGGGTATGTTGGAGTATGTCTGTTTCTGTTTTAACCCACATTCACCTCTAAAACACTACAGTTCCGCATAATGAGGCCCTTTACATTGTATCCACATGTTCACCTCACAGAACCCCAATGTTTCCTTATTTCGTTATACTTCTTAGTATATGTAGTACTGATTTAAAGAGCAGTTTGTCACAGTGGGTGTCACTGCCCTTTTATGTCTGTCTGGGAAACTAAAGCCTTTAAAAAAAAAAAAAATCCCTTCAACAAGGAAACAATAAATCCACAAAGGATGGATCCCTGGTCCAGGATGAATATATATTTGTTCAGGACATCGAAGGCTGCAGACAGATGTTTTGAGTTTGTGTAGAAGCTTATTAAATTGTATTGATGGTGCCCTAACTTTAGAGGAACTGATTCAGCTCTGTTTTAGAGAGAGCACACAGCGTACTATACCAAAAATTCTAATACTGAAAAGTACTGACTTCTTGTAAAATTGTACACCAGTGCTAGTTTAGGTTTGGTAGCTCCAAACTTAAATCACCTGGGAGCTTTACTTCACACCAACAGGTTAAAGAATAAAATGCTAAAGTGCTTAATGTCCACGTTACGCCATCCAGAGGGAAAAATGTGAGTGTTGCTAGAAATGAATTCAAAGGATTCAAAACTGTATCGCAATGCACAACTTTAGCTATTGCATTTATTATTATTATTATTATTATTATTGTATCATATGCATTAAGTTACAGCACAGTGATCTGGGTGCACACATATTCTTGGGACCATTAATGCCTGTGTTGGCAAATACACATTAGAGAGCAAGCAGCTTTCTGCACTTTACTTTGTGTTGCTCATTGTCTCCTTATGCTGCTTTCAAAGTCAAACAAAAAAAACAACATTTTTTTTACTTAACCCTGTTAGATCCTGTCGGGACAGGACATCACGTTCTAATATGGTACATATTTGTGTGGCGGTCATGAAGACTGCTCAGTATCAGTATCAAACAAGGAGAGGAAAATGGATGGATATCATATTTAGTTAGTCAAATTTCTGATATTTGTTTTGCGGGGTTGAAAATAATGCAACTGTTGTTATCCAATTCATTGTTGAAACAAATGACAAGAAAAATGATTCTTGTGAGTAAATCAGAAAGGTCCCATCACTACTGTAAACCACAAATCATAGCAGATCCAACTGACACAATTAACCTTATTCTATTATTGTAAATAGTAGAAGGACTCGTTTAAATGCACTTCCTCTACTATTTTCACAACTTTATCTTTCTTCTTGCCTCTCACAACTTTTCTTTGCTTTTTTTTTAATCTTTGCTGATATTCCATCTTCTCAAATGTATTTCTAAAATGTTTTGTAATAATAATAATAATAATAATAATAATTGAATTTGCTGTTGAGCAGTGATGATGACATCAACTGTTGCCAAGATCGTTATGCGTAAATCATTAATTTCCTCATTTTGGACTAGGTTATATTTTTTAAATAATTATTGCAGCACACTCACTCTTCCTGGGAATGTCTCAAAGTCAAATTGATATGTTTGCTCCAAAGTTTGTACTGACACTAATGGTTAGCAGAAGAATGGTTCCATTGGTGGCTTTGATGATGCTCCCCAGACTCATCTGACAGCTGTCATGAGCTTCATATTTGTACATATTTCTACATTACACAACATCTGCCAACAAACCTACTCACCAACAACAGCAGCCTACAGAGTCAACGAAGCTTCAGCATCACTGCTAATGAATGACATATTAGAATAATTAAAACTTGATTAGAAGAGGAGAGAGAGCGATAGAAAAGAGAGAAGAAAACAATTGATTTGACCATGACTCTCATTACTAACCAGGGGCAGATGGCAGCTCAGTTGCTCTGCACCATAGCTCCAACTGAAGGGGGAGAGAAAAAGACCAAGTTTGACAAAAACACATGAACTGAACAAGGCCCACCAACACAAGCAGTAACCACAATATTTATCAAAACAATTTGTGAGGACCAATCAGCTACCGTCCTCCAGCATGGAAGTGGGATTTCCCCTTTTCATCATTTTTGACCAGATGTTGGCAATTTATGTGTTAATTTATGCTGTAGATGGAAAAAAAAAGGAATTCCTCCTCCAACTATCTCCAGAAACACAAGTGATGTCGCCTCCAGGGGAGAAGTTGAGGCTGTAATTTATTTCTTAAGCAGCTTTTTATGTTGTTTGTTTTAGAAGTAATGGTTTGGTTTTGTGGCTGCATTTTATGGTTTTCATGGAAAAAAAAACCCAAAAAACTTGTTACTGGAAGAACAACATTATGGCTAAGGTAGTTAAGACCTTGAAATAAAGGGCTGCAGAAAAAGTCTGGATTGTGTCTGTCAGTGAAACAGATTTCACTGATAGAAGTCACACGTTTGAAGGTGGACAACTCTTGTTAATGGCAGGGATTAGGTGTCAGACATCTCCATTAAAAGACACCTGTTTAGAGCAAAAATTCCACCACTTTACATTGGAATATTTACATTGAAACACTTGCAGTTGCATCAGAAATTACTAAAATAAAGTTTATTGTTGCTGTGAAGTGAAAGATGTTCCTATTTTGGTGCGTCTCTTGTGGATACTTCAATATGCAGTGCATTTATTGCCGATTTTTTCCCCCATGCTGTTTACTTTAAGATCTTTACATCTCTTTACAATATAAGAAGTTGTTGCCAATGTTGGGTGTTTAAACCTTTATGTTAGGAATGGTCGATATATTGGTCTACCGATAAATATCGGGCTGATATCAGGTATTGTTTTTTTTTATATATATATATTTATATTCAAAATCCGATGCTGCAAATCTCGACAAATATACTGGACTTCCCCATGGGGTACTGAGTTGGGACTACTGACACTTTGACTGGCACGTGATTATTGATGTCATTAAAAGTGACCACAACAATGATCGATGCTACAGTAAATGACCGTGGTCTAGTGTATTTTGTGGATAGAAATTTGTAATTCTTAATGACAGCAAGGAGCTGGTCATGACGAACAACACATAATGGACTCAGTGAAACGACAACAATGCAGCAGCAGCAGCTGTCTCTCTCTCAAAGACTCAGGTTAAAAGATGGTAAAGAACGGACAAGAGAGCAAAAGAGTATGATAAAGATACGGTAAAGTTAACTGAGGATGGTTAATGTCACTGGAAACCAGTTGAATATGCTAGTGAATGTAAGGCAACATTACCCTGAAAAAAAAAAAAAAAGATTTCCTCTACTCATCAGGCATCTTGTCCATCTTTAAAATTCTATTGAACAATCAGGTCAGAAAAATTACCACTTCTTCCCCTAAGCACTTCCATACAGCCGCTGGTCATCATCATTTTGGAAATAGGTGTTTACCACGTCCATTTCCATTCTCTTCACAAAACTGCCACTGATTTTCTATTCGTAACTCCAAACCATCCCATCACCTCTTTATCTATATCTTTATTTATTGTCAAATCAACCAGGATGCTCTCTACAACCAAATGCAGCTCATTCCAAAACTTCTCCTTTTCTACTAACTCACAGCCTGCCTGTGGAGCATACCTGACAACTGACCTCATTCAACGTCACTCTGTCTATTTTTTCACATACATCAGCCTGTGTGATCACATCCACCACATTCCTAGGATACTCTTCCCTGATCATCAGCATGACTTAATTTCTCTTCCCATCCAATGCATGGTAAAATAACTTAAAACCTACTCCAATATTTCTAGCCCTGTTCCCCTTCCACCTTGTCTTTTTCACACACAACACATCCACTCTTCTTCTCTCCATCATGTCAGCTAGCTCTCTACTTTTCCCTGTCATTGTACCTACATTCAGGTTTCCTACCTTCAGAACAGCACTTCTAACCTTCCTTTATACCCTTTTTACTTAATCAATCTCTCTCCTCTTCATCTTTGTTTTCGACCAACAGTAGTCCAATTTCCGACAGTACCCTGTAGGTTAACAGCACTGTTGGCAGTCGTTGTGAATCCGGCCCCTGACTGAACCGTTATGGAAATCATTTTATTTTCTCTAATCTTTGATTTGGTCAAAGTTTTACTCTGCATCCAGAGTAAAACTTTGACCCTCACCATTTATCCTGTCTTTGGATTGGCACTAAAAAACACTGGCTTGTGCTCCATAATGGCAGGTTGTTGGAAATTAAGTGTGGGATGGCACAGATGAATGTTTCTGATGGTGACAAAGCGGGAACATTCTGGCAGATACAACATGTTTGATCCTGTATAATGTCTTAGTAATGCGTCACTTCTTTTATGTGCCTTTAAAAGTGAAAGATTGTCTTTGATTTTTTGCTGCATGTGACAAAGTTGAGCAACTTTGGAGGCTGCAGCGGTAGGCATTAACTGTGAAGCATTGATGAAAAGGTCATTTATTGTCAGTGCTTCGCAGTTATGAAAAGAAATAAGCATGCACGTTTGAGTTAATATGGTTAGTAACGAGCAGGGTATTTAACTAAAGGTAATGTTAGTGCTGCTTGTATTTTGATTGTTGATTAGGCGATTTGTGTATCTGATGGGTGTCGCTGATCATAATATAATAATTAAATATTATATCTCATCAACAAAACAACACTACAAATGCCACTTTATTTGGCATAGTAAGTATTATGTTAACATTTACTTTTCCGTAAAAGCACAAACCAAGAAAAAGAGACTGCCCTGAAAACAATTTCAAATATAAGTTTGATTTAAACCATTTGCTCAAAATCACCATATGTTCAAGTGAGAAAACAGCATCACAAATAGAGAAGGCATGAGGCTATTTTGGTGTGTGCTACTGTGTGATAGATTAATAAAGAAGTTTGACCCCCAGTGTTTGAAAGTTCACTGGATTTCTTTCTGCTATGATATGATGAGAGACACGTAGAGGCCAAACAAATGGGTTTTAAAACTTCAATTCTTAACCGTATTTCATCATAATATCTGTAAATTATGCCATGTCCTGCAAGTTGTATGATGCAAAAGATATGCAGAAAGGTGAACTATAGGTTTAAAAGGTTTTACCATTTTTATTCATTTTTCTGTATGTCATAAGGAAGAAGAAATGGCAAACCTGGCCTTGGGGGGAAGAAAGACAGAAAACGGCTACGACCGCTCACAATGAACAACGTGGGCAATTCCACCAATACAACAACAAATGTTGCTGTCATGCACATAGTGACCTGATGGACAAACTGCTCATTAGCCTAGCAAGTGTCATGCCTTCTTCAATAAACTATAAATTAGTGTTTCTGACATTTCTCAGTACAAATGCACTGCCCTTAAATTAATGTTTTACCTCATAACTGTGGCTAAGGTTCATGTATGACACACATGCACTATTTTCAGCAGAGTCAAAGCATAAAACAATTATACGTTTTGGATTTTTGGAAATAATTTGAAACCTATAACTTAAACATTTGTTTATATATTATCAATTACATTTATAAAGTATTTCAGTTACAACTGACCCATCAAGATGGGCATCAGTGATAATGAGTGACAGTGATAGACTCTTAATAACACATAAATAAGTAGTTTAACACATTTAACATTCAACTTCAACTTTTATTTGTTTATAGTGTCTAAGTGCCTATAGTGCTTAACAGTTGTTATCTCAAGTCACAACATTGGCATGATTGTAGCATCAACAGCCACAGCATTTCCTCTGCTGCAGACTGAATGAATTCAGGTCTGACATTCAAGATAAAGTCGATAAAGTACGCAACCAAATTACAACAATTGCTGCTCGAAGCTTTGGCAGAATAGATAGAAATGATAATATCGACTTCATCCGTTGTCAAAAGCATATGTCACACTCAAGGCTTGTGCACCAAATGTTGTACACCAAGTCATTTGGGTAACCCACTGGCACTTATTTTAAAGTCCTAAGACTGCTGTTTTTTCAAACCTGATAGATAAATTATTTTTGTATTATTACACATCATTGTTTGTTTAAAAATATATTATTTATACATCAATTATTACATTTATCAAGTCTTTAGGTTATAGCAAACCCTTCCAGGGGAACCCCATTGATAATGTAGCCCTTTATTTTTCATTTGACAAAGTTATTGCTATTATAATTTCCCAAACATGAAATGTCAAGCATCTTTTACCATCACTTCTGTTCGTTGGAGAATGTAGGAGATTGGGCTTGTTAGTCAACTTTTTCAAACCCTCATGAGTTTGCTAGTGTGTTCACTGTAACCAAGAGGTTTTGTTCTAAAATAATTGTATGTGTAGTATGTATTAAATGTATAAAACAATGCTGCTGCTGCTTTTTGTAATGACTGCCGTTCTGTAGCTGCATGTAGCTAGACGTTTTTGAAGCTGACCACGCCCTGTAACACAAGTTCTAATGAAGTAAAAAAAAAAGCACAAAATGTTAATTTGGCAACTTTGGGACATATTAGCCATTGTTGAACAAAAATAAATTATAGTATTGACAAAGTGTTATTTTTTTATGTTTAGATTGACATTTTGTGAGATTTATTTCAAACTATTCACTTGTTGCAAGGTATAAACTTGCATTTAGAGGCATTTTTGTGTCAACATTCTTTTTAGCATTTTATTTCATGATCATCGGACTACCTGCAAAACATCAATCCTGCTACTGAGTATATAAAAACAGACAAAAAAGAATGGTTATAATTGACTAAAAATGCAAAACTATATCTTAAAAGTCTAAATATATATTCAACATGGGTCATAAACATACCACCCGGGGTAATTCCCACCATAAGCCGGTATGTGTGCTTGCCGATGGCCAGAGTAACATGCTCTGTGATATGGAAGCATTGAGGGCTAGGTACGGCACATATTTTTCTTGGTAAGTATGTCATGATTTTTTTTTTTTTATTATTTCTCTTACGTTTTGAGATAAAGAGTCTTCCCAGGACAGGTCAGTATTTTATTAAATCTCAAACAGAAAATAACTACAAAAGCAAAAGGTGAACACAAACTAAAGTATAAAATAATGTATAATCACTTTTAAAACACAAAATAATAATAATATAAAAAAGATTGCAATGTTTCAACCTCTTGGGTCTTCATAAGATTGACTAAACACTGTTTGTTCTCTGTTCAAAGTGTGAGAATGATTAAAACTTGTACATCAAAGTTACACAAGCATAATCTGTGTCTTTCTAGTTCCTTGATTACGTACTTATAATCAGGCAGATGGATGTGTAGGTAGTGTCGTGCTGTAAAGTTTTGAGAAATGAACTCTTTCTCAAACCAATTGGCTCAAGTTGTTCAATGCCTCATGAGGATTCATCTCACCATCACTAATGTTCATGGTGGTGAGTTGTGAGTGGTTGTTTATCTCATTGGTTGTGACACAGTTTTAGAGATCTGTGAGCATGGCTTTAATTCTAAATCCTTACCCCAAACTGGTTTTGAACTTACGCTCACAGATCTCTAAGTCTGTGTTACTACCTCTGAGCTAAACAGCCACATGTTTGTCATGTAAAAAAGGCAAGACAAGGTAAAAGCAGGGGGCAAAACTTTTTTTGTTTATTACAGCTTATTTTTTATTTCAACGTTTCTTAATGGTTCAGATTTTGTCGCAAAGTTTCACAGCTGTATAAGGCTGAGGCTCTGATTAATGTGTGGGTGTTTGAAAAAGAGCTGTGGTCAGTTGAATGTGTAGAGTAAGAGAGTTTGGATAGCATTTGTATAGTTTGGAGATAATTTGACGAGTTTAGGAGAGGGAGAGAAAAAATAAATAATTAGGGTTAGGGGTTAGGGTTAGGGTTGGATTAGGTTAGGGTTAAAAAAGGGGTTCTGCCTCCATCTTCTGGACGAAGGTCGAACTGCACTCATCACTCTGCAGTCTCCCAGAAGAAACGGTCCCGCAGTTAGGGTTAGGGTCAGGGTCAAGGTAAGTTAGGGTTAAGGTCAGGGTTAGGGGTCAGAGTTTGGGTAGGTTAGGGTTAGGGTTAAAAAGGAAATGTCTCTCTGTCCTTACAGGAGACGTTAGGGTTAGGGTTAGGATTAAAATAGATCCGCCTCTGTGTAGGAGGTGGCTGTGCTCTCTCCACCCTAGGTACATGTCTTCCATTAAAGTTCGGCCGTCGTCGGTCTGGAGCTGAACCTGCCTTCCAGTAAGCAGTCATCGTGTACGAGATAAGTATAAAAGGTAAGTATTAATATATAATTAGATTTAAAATAAGGGGAGGAATAAGTTAAAAAATCCTGTTTAAAAAAATAAAAAGGCTTTAAAATCCCAAAAATAAAAATATCCCTTAAAAGCACAGTTAAAATCAATTAAAAGCACATATTAAAAGCATTTAAAAGACGACAACGTTTCGACCAATATGGGTCTTCATCAGGTCTGTGTGTTTGGTGTGAGAGTCAGGAAGCAAATGGGTTAGGGTTAGGGTTTGGGTTAGGGTTTGGGTTAGGGTTAGGGTTAGGGTTAGGGTTAGGTTAGGGTTAGGGTTTAGGGTTAGGGTTAGGGTTAGGGTTAGGGTTAAAAAAGATCCGCCTCTGTATAGGAGGTGGCTGTGCTCTCTCCACCCTAGGTATATGTCTTCCATTAAAGTTCGCCCGTCGTCGGTCTGGAGCTGAACCTGCCTTCCAGTAAGCCGTCATCGTAGGTGCGAGGTAAGTATATAAGGTAATTATTAATATATAATTAGATTTAAAATAAGGGGAGGAATAAGTTAAAAAATCCTCTGTTTAAAAAATAAAAAGGCTTAAAATCCCAAAAATAAAAATATCCCTTAAAAGCACAACTAAAATCAATTAAAAGCACATATTAAAAGCATTTAAAAAACAACGTTTCGACCAAATAAGATGTGTATAAGAGACAGGGGTTAGGGTTAGGGTTAGGGTTAGGGTTAGGGTTAGGGTTAGGGTTAGGGTTAGGGTTAGGGTTAGGATTAAAAAGAAAACGTCTCTCTGTCGTTGCAGGAGACGTTGATGCCCACTCCACCCCAGAATAATGTCCCCCACCCATTGCATTGTGTGCACGTCGTCTGTCTGAGTGAGGGTTAGGGTTAGGGTTAGGGTTAGGGTAGGGTTAGGGTTAGGGTTAGGGTTAAAAAAGATCCGCCTCTGTATAGGAGGTGGCTGTGCTCTCTCCACCCTAGGTAGGGTTAGGGTTAGGGTTAGGTTAGGGTTAGGGTTAGGGTTAGGGTTAGGTTAGGGTTAGGGTTAGGTTAGG
>JAFBJS010009257.1:1879-129551 GCA_016785265.1 Paraplagusia blochii | reverse complement strand
TTGCATGTAATTACAGGCTAATTTCATTTTAGTGTAGAGTTTTTTTTTTTTTTTTCTAGAACTGTTAGTAGCTTGACGTGCACATGGCCATTTCAACCTGTCACGTTGTAATAAAAAACACTTTCTGACCAGGTCACATTTGTTTTTCTTAAAAAAAAAAAAATGTAACCATTTTGTGGAAGTAAAACTATGGGAAATCCTTCCAGAGGAGAATTAAATGTAAATATTTAAAATCAGGTTAAAATTTTAAAATATTTTTTATCCCTAAAATAGTATAAATGAGCTAGAAGGCCAATATTGTTGTTTACAATGTTTATGACTGTCATTATGTGTTGTTTTTTTTTTATTAACTTCATAACTATTTTTTCTTGGTACAGCCCTTCTCTGCCTGCTCTGGATTGGCAGCTTCCATCCTGCTCAGGCCCATACAACCTACAGATCGAGGTGCAGCCCAAGTCCCATCACAGGGCCCACTATGAGACCGAAGGCAGCAGAGGGGCTGTGAAGGCACTTTCAGGAGGACATCCTGTGGTGCAGGTAATTGTCGACCTTAGAGCCAATTATAAACTACATTTGTGACACTAAGTCACTGTGACACTAGGAAAGTAAAATTGTTTCCAAACTTAAAGCACAATTTGCTTATTTAGTTTGTTTTTTTTTATTATTATTTTCCAAATGATACTTTATCTATCTATCTACTTATCTTAAACAAATGCTTAATGAACGGTAAATTGCACTACTATTTCAGACCAGCAGGGGCAATGTCTGATCTGTCACTATGCCATGCAAGGCGTTATTTAGATGCCATAGTTTAACATAAACATTTTCAGAATTGTTAACTTAGGATTTTTTTTCTATAAATAAAATAAGTAGTCATGTATCCATTGAAATTATAATGAAAAGCTAAACTTTGCTTTGACACAAATCCTCCTGTCCTGTTTTTTATTTTTTATTTTTTTGAGGCTATGACCAATGTTTTCTTTGTTTTCTATTTTGGTTTCTATTTGCACATGCTGCCCTCACTTTGTGTGCTTGCACACTTTGTTAATGTTCCTGGAGTCAATCTACTGCTGCAAAAAGGCTCCTCTGACCAGCAGCATGGCATCCTGACTTGATTAGTATAGAGCAGCAGCATCACCTCTAAATATTGTACTTGGCCAACGTTTAAGGAGCACACATCAGACTCAGTTAGCAGCTCAGCACAGAACTCCTTTCTCTGCTTCTGTCTGTCATCACCACTGCAGTGACATTTTAGTTTACTCAAGGTGTGGCTTCAGTGACGTGCATGTCCTTAACGTGGAGGGTCAGTTAGTTTTTAATGCAGCGTAATAAAAGCAACATTCGCTAATAGGTGTATCTCATGTCGTGAATCAAAATCTTTATTTCTATAAAGTGCAAATTGAACACGAACCAGTGTTCTAGTTTAATATCTAGGATGAGATAATGTTATGGCTAATGTTGTTTTGCAAACTACTGTTGTCATCACACATTACATTAAGGCCTGCTTAAAATCAAATGCACTCATGTGTGTTTTTACAAACCAGCTCTCATGTTTTTTTTTTCTGGAAATACAGTCTCACTCACTCTTTATAAACACAAGGGCATATCAACATTTTTAGCTTCACACTTTCCCCTTGACACTGACCAGACACAGACCACCAGACTCAACGGGAATTAGTTTGTGCCACGTTCTTAGTTGAGCATTTCTTTTTTTTTTTTTTTTGATGGGTTGTTGTTGTTAATGTCTTGCCGTGTGTGTCAATTGTTAGTGATTAGTAGTCATGGAGAAAATGTGATGACAGCTGCTCCCCATCAAAACTGCCCTTACAGGCATATGTGTTATATGTAGTGCCTGCCACAAAGTATTTTTTAATAAATAAAGAAAACATTTGTGAATGACAAATATTGTTTAGTAAAATGATTAACATTAGATTCTGTTTTTTTTTTTTTTTTCCCATCAGTGTTTTAGTGTTCAACCTTAGCAGAGGATATACTGGTGTCTCAAAGGTGTCCAAAGATAATGAGTAGTAGGCACTGGATGGGTGGATGCAGTCGAGGAGAAAGAGTCAATAATGACATGAGGGCGCTGGTGTAGGAAGCAGCTAAGGAAGTGTGTGTGGGCTTAAGGCTGGATAGAGTAGACAGTAAGAGTCACCGGGCAGATGGGGCCCAGCTCTGCTGTCCCCGGAGATGCTCTGCATCCTGCTGATTAGGGCCTGTGTTGCCCTGAGGTTGACTGAGCATGCAGTGGTTGGAGTTGTTTTGGATTGGAGGGGGCAGGGGACCAGTGTTGGTGATGGTGGATAGGAGTCTGAATCCCAGCGCCCATCAGACGCCATCTCCAGCCTTCACACATCAGTGCCTCCCTTTTCTCTTGGGAGGCCAAGGATGTCACACTCTGTGAACCAGTCATCCTTCAACTATTTCCCAAACCAACAGCAGCAGGCCTCCATCATTTTGAGCTCAATCATCCATTGTTTTTTTAGCACATGGATGATCAGACACGTACAATTACTGAAGGTGACGTGTGTTGGAAAGCAGCACTGATTGAAGAATAAGCAAGATGAATAACATGTTGGGATAGATGTTTCTTTTACCGTACATGTCCCAGAGGGTAAAGGGAGGAGAGGGATTAAAGAGGCATCTATAAAAAGTGAAACCAACTCACTACTCAACAACTTGGTAACAAACAATGTGTTTTTTACATACACATCCAAAAAAACAAAAAAAAAGAGACAACACTGTGGTCTGACATCTCCATTAGCGGCAGTAGATGAACCACGGAAGCCTCCAATGTAGGATAGGAAGGCTTCGGAAAGGTTTTATGGGAGAAATATCAGTACTTTAGACGCACTACAGTGAAATCCTCTAGATTACTGGTTACCTCAACTCATTACTCCTCAGCTACATCATCTCTCAGCACTTTCTGCACTTGAATCTCACTCATTTATTCTGAACTTGCTCACCATCTCTCTCTTCCCCTCTCAACACTAACAGCATTTTAACTTTCTTGCCAATGATTGGTCTGGTCTTTGGACCCCAATGGCTGCTTTTCCACTTTATTTACTGCAGTAGACCACAGCACCATTGGAGGATGCAGGGGGGCTCCGTCAGCCACCCTCACACTATTCCGGAACCTTCCGTTTCTCAACCACAGCTATGCTGTCCACAGAGTAATTCCAGCAACCTGGTGTCACTTCACTCAGATGGTACTTTTGAAGTGTGTTTTCCCAATATTGTATTAATATAAATCACAAATAAGAAAACAGAAAATAAAAAATAGGTCTGTATCATTAGTGTAAGAGACAAAGTTTAATTTACTGTGTATGTCTAATCTATTGCGCCATTTAATAATACGTGCAGGCTGTTCCTCCCACCATAAACATATGCACAGTATCCACATGTGCAGTTATGCCTTGGCGCTCACCGCTTTCAGTTCTTCTTTTTCCCCCCTTCTCCATCCAATGCAAACCCGCAGATCTAAGCTACAGCACCCTTACTACAGAAACTAATTGCCTATTAAATCTACAGTCGCTTCTCGTTTGATTTTTCGACGTACCCCGTAGTGCTGCTGGAGCTTAGTCAGGGCTATTATTCATTGCCCCAAAACGGTATTTATGCCAGTCTTAAATTGTGGTTCTTCATCTCTGGGGCTTCCCTTGCATTCGTAGTGGGCTGCCACTAATTACCAGGTAATAACAAGTGGAAAAAAGGAACAAAATGTGCATCGTTTTCACTGGCCTGAGGTGATAACCAGACAGCCCGCAGATTTATGAGCTAGGACATCGGTGGTAGTAGTTCTACTGAGGCACCACAGCAGTTGCTCTTGCACTGAGGTACTCTTTTTTTTTTCTCCGGGATTGTATGGAGTTTCTTATGGAATGTTGTGCTGGCACGAGACCCGTCTTTTTATGTAAAGTTTGCAGCCCTGTTGGTGAAGACGTGAAGTTATGACCTCAAAGACATTGACTATGAGTGTATTGCTGTCTAAGGATAATTCAGAAATCTGAATTTATTCTAAAATAACAGTGGCATTCAAATGGGTAAACATTTGATAGGTCTAGCACAGGCTGCCTGCCTGCCAGTTCTAGACTAGACTAGTTGTAGTTCTCCTCCCATTCTTCAGTTTATCCAGCTCTCTGCTGCTTCCAGTCGCCTTCTCCTCTCACCAGTTGTTTTTGCCACGTGGAAATTCACAAGTCATGACATTTCTCAAAGCAGATACCAAATGAAATTAGTGCAGAGGGATAGAAGGCAGACCACTACAGGCCCTTGCAACGTAGTCACATTCATTCAGTTTTTGATCAGGCCAGATGCACCAGACCTTCCAGTAAATCTGTATTTCACATGTCCAAATCTTCATATGCATCTTCATATGCTTCAAATGCATATATATATATATATATATATATATATATATATATATACGACAAGAAGATGGAGTACTTTGACAAACTCACCTCCCACATTTAGGCCCGACCATCATCACACCGTCAAAACAATGGGCTGCATCTATACATATGTGTTAAATTACACAATTAACACATGAGTTGACATATTTACAATCTTTCAGTCTAGCCTTATATGGAAAAAAAATAAATGGCTGGTGGATCAATGTCCATAGCGTGAGGTGTAAATGATCATGACTGGAACAGTGGCAGAAGTTGACACCTTGCAACAGCTGCTAATTGAGCCATAGCTCTCTTTCTATTATCTGAAAACAAATATATGATCCACGTGCGCTAAAAAGTCTGGCAGCAGAGCAAGAGTGGGAGAAAGGCGCTCATCTGGTCAACATTAGTGACTCAATGGTCCAATCTTGCAGGCAGCAGCAGCAGTCACAGCTGAGATCACAGGTGTGTGTGAAGCCTCTTGTCAACTGCTGTGACCCAAAGTTTACCACACTTTATTTTCCTTCATTTAATTTGGCCGTTGAGAATAAAATGATGCTCTCTGCTGGTGGCGTGTATTCATTTTAACATCACAAGAATTTTTTAAAAAAGGGGCAGGAGTCTTAAGGTAGGGGGTCAGAGGAGCACATATGGTAAAGGAATTGAGTAGGAGGAGGTGGTCGCATGGGGGACAGTAGAATGCCTTTTTTAGCTGCTGGGAAGACAGGCATCACTTGGAGGACTATCTGAGCTCGTTAATCACTTCCTCTACTCCATGAGGTCATTACAGCAACGTCATTGAGAGCTACCGGCATTAGGACCTCAAGCCCCCGCAGGTCCACCTCCCTGGCCTCCTTCCTTTCACGTGGCAGCTGAGGTAATGGCTGCAAGTTGACTTAAACAATCCTGAGTAGTCAATTGGGCTAAAAGTGACATGTGGCATTGCTTTGAGGTGGAACGGCCTGTGTTTTGTTAAATCAAGATGAAACTGTGCAATCCGGTGCTTCTGTGATTCGAGATTTTCTACCTCTTGGTCTGATGTACCCCACGCATGTCAACACAAGTCAATAAGCAGGTAACTGGTAGCATGTGTGGCTATGGATAATTACCCATGGTGACACCATAAGTAAAATATAACAAGGCGAGCAGTTCTGCCAGTGAGATCACTGCAGAAATGGAGTGGACCCTTGGGATGCCAAGACTTCAAGAAGTCCATGACCTTGGATTAACTTATTGATGACTTGCATGTGTGACCAACTCACAGGTCAAGACAGCTGCTTGCAGACACTGTGAGAAGGTGAAGAGAAAAATCGGATGGTTGGAACTGTGCTAAACGATGGACTCGTCTCTTATTTTGCCCTCTCTTGATATCTGAGTCAAACTCAAGGTCAAAGTCACACATATGCTAAATACTTGAATTATAGGTGTTGTGTCAAGTATTGTCTTATTGTATTAGGTTGAAAGTCCTAATTTATTTTAATTAAAAATAATCCTCTGAATAGAGTTAAGGAGAGAATCAATATCAATCCACTGTACAAATTCTTTCCAAGATACTTCAGCACCTTATGAACAAAGATGCTCATTATCAGGTAAATTGATTTTATAATAATAATAATTGGTGAC
Source organism: Paraplagusia blochii (assembly GCA_016785265.1). Lineage (NCBI taxonomy): Eukaryota > Metazoa > Chordata > Actinopteri > Pleuronectiformes > Cynoglossidae > Paraplagusia > Paraplagusia blochii. Next base: position 123,537 of record JAFBJS010009257.1, on the reverse strand, counting down.
AAATCTCTCAAACCACAAAGCTGTGCTTTCATCAAACCACAGCCCTGATTTTTCATCCTGACATCTCCACTTCTTTACAATCCCTTCTTTGACTGCCCTCACAAAGGTAATTATAAACCCATTTATCCAACTATGTCATAGGTTACATGTGGTCTGCATTTAGTTATATGACCAAGCCTTAAATAAACAGCAGGGGTCTTTTATTCCATTTGACAGTACCACTGTTTTCACTCGTGAGCAGCTTGAAGAAAATTGCTCTAAAGCTGCGTTTGGAGCTGTGGGCTAACTGACTTATTTGTGGTATTCTTGTGGCAACTCTGACTCCGAGAGCCAGGACCTTGAATAAGTGTTCGCTCACGCTAAATGTCACAGTGTGGTCAAGCAGGCACCTGGATGGATCCATAGAGGTCTACTCTAACTTCACCTCACTTTTTAAAGTACCCGAAGGACTCTGCAGCTTCCTGGCAGATTTTCTTTATAGGTTTAAAATAACTTTTGAAGCCCATGTCATCACTCATTCACATGGTCATATAACTGCTTCATTTTGCAAAAAGAGATCTTGGGAGGTCTGCAATGTGACACTCGCTTCCCCTGCATATAGAGATGTGCAGTGCAGATGAAAATAATCCAATAATTTGTCAAATAATTTTTCATCAGACCCCAAAAGGTATCACTTATGCCATACTAAACATGCAGCACTCTGTGTAATTTGATATTTTTTTCAATAACTGTGTGTTTATTTGAATATAAAGACTTATTTGTCGTTGAAGTGTTTGTGGCAGCTAATGGCAGGCCCAAGAGAGGAAGTGGAAGTTGTTTGAAGTGGTGTTTTTTTTTAATACAGGAACCTCTTTCTTCACAGTGGGACTCAGTCTCTGAGCTTTAATGGAAATCCTAATACACGTTCATAACTCCCTAAAGGCGTTGGATCTGCATTCCGTACGCATGCCACACTTCATTAGACTTTTAAGTGTTACTAGATATGCAAATGTGTAAATTTGGTTGGAGTCAAACACGGATGTGTTTCCTTTATCAATATTAAAGATGAAAGATGTGTGTTTTATTCTTGTACATGTCCCAGTAGAGATGCATTAATGTTCATCTCTACTGGGACATCTTCTTTAACTGCTGTGGATAGAAAAGTCAAGTGATGGAAATGGGAGAAAAGATAGCCCCTCCCTATTCTCCCCAAGATATCCACTTTTTGCAGACTTTGTGGCACCAAAAAGCTTTTCCTTGGAAAATAAATAAATAAGCAAGGAAAACAAAATGTAGTTCAGCAGAAAAAGCATCGTTGAAAAAAAAAAGAAAAAATTTAAAACAAAAAGTCTGGCCTGATATACTTCCATCAAGCTGACATATTTTCATTTTTGAGCTAGCAAGTCTAGAAATAACAATTGTTTTGCCTAGATGACAAAGCATTTTCTCAAAATAAAGCTAATTTGTCCAGTTAGTGTACCTGGAAAAATCTTTCCAACAACAAATTACATGTCCTAAAAGAATAAGGCGAAACCTACTCAAACTGTTTTACTCATCTACTGCATGCATATGCAAAAAAAAAAAAAACACAAGGCCATTTAACAATCAATCAATCAATTGCCTCTTTGTCCAACCTCAGTCTCATTGGGGGAGGCTTTTGTTGAGGGTCCTAAAACTAGTTGTATGTTGCCTCTCACCTTGGCCCCTTTGTTCTCTTCCCAGCTTTATGGCTACATGGAAAGTGAGCCGCTAACCTTGCAGCTGTTCATTGGAACTGCAGACGACCGCCTCCTGCGACCACATGCCTTCTACCAGGTTCACCGCATCACCGGCAAGACCGTCTCTACTGCCAGTCATGAAGTCATGCAATCCAACACCAAAGTTCTGGAGATCCCACTGTTGCCCGAAAACAACATGAGAGCCATGTGAGTCCACAAAGACTTCCACAACTCCTCTATTCTTCCCATATTTCGTCCAGTAACCCAATAAAAACACACATGTACCTATTCTATTTTTCTAGAAACTTGATCAAACGGATTTTACACAATATTCCTAAGGGACATATTTGTGCTGACATAAATAGTTGGTCAATAATCCCACTAGTCGGCAATGGTGGCACAGTGGTTAAGGACGCGGACTTGGGTCTGCAGGGTTTAAGGTTCAATCCACCATCCAGCTAACAAGTTGACACTAAGGTGCTCTGAAAATAGCACAGTTTCGACCGACATAACTTCTTGTGGGCTCACTACCCAGAGGAAGGCTCACAATATGGTGCAATGTGATTTGGGCGGCGCCTGATGGCCCTGCGACCCGGCAACAGACAAGCAGAAGAAGACGAATGAATGAATGAATAATTCCACTATGGTTGACTCAAATCTTGACAGTGCTGTACAAGTACTGTACAAGAGTGCTGAAATGGGTAAAGGATTTAAGTGTTACCCAATTTTAAATCATTTTTAACGCTACTGCACTAATACCATTTGAGTGTGAAACATCCTCAATGTGCATTACGGCTGTTAGTGGGCATCAAGTGCTGGGACTGTATAGACTGGACCTATATGGGCCTAACCTTGTTTTACCTTTCCAAGTTACAGTACTTTGCCAGGCTGAAGTTAGCCAGACTTGCCTCCCTCTTGATATGCAGTTAAGTAGCTGTGCTCTGCAATGTGTCCAAGCAACGACTCCTTTCCTTGGGCCCCAGACAAGGTAGCAGTTAATATGTATTGGACTGGGTCCCAGAACTGTGAAATGCTTACATTAATACATCCACAGTAGGCTCAAAGACACATGGCAGTGATATTTGAAAAAAAAAAGTCTGGTATTGATTTTTGAGTGTATTGTACTACTGCGTATTCAATAGTCAATCACTTTTTTTGGTACACCCCCATGCTTATGATTTATTATATCCCCTAGGATGAATTTGATATGTAAATAGTACAAGGGCTAGTTTTCATTTCCTCTTTGTCGTCAGCAGAGTTGCTAAAGGAAGAGAAGTGAGGGTTTTCGATTTCTTTCTTGGCAACATTTTTTTAAAGGTCAAAGATGAGGCAAATGCTTAAATGCTGAATTTCCACAGAATTGTTTAACAGGCAATTAGATAATACAGCAGCCATTTCACATCTATCAAGCTAGCAAACCTTTAATCAATGTGAAGGATGCAGAAGGTTGAGACCTGCAGACAGTTCCAGTCTGTATTTATCACCTTTTTAAATGGCAGCAAGGTTGGTGCACAAAGACTCAACGCAAATTGCTTAACTTTTATTTACTTTAACATTGGACTTCGTTCATATCTTTTTTCCCATTTAATTTTATATAATTTTTTTGTAATTAAATCTAAAATGTGTGTAAGGCAACCATCTTATATTTCATTTAAAATCTCTGCATTAAAAATAACGTTCCTCTAATCATTTCTATATGGAAAATATAATATGATTTGCGTTTTCTTTTTGATTGAACTAAAGTTAAGGAAAAGATGAAAAAAAAAAACAACGTAATTTGTTTCTGTAGTAGTCAACAGATGAAATAACTCGAATGTCAAACCATAAAATTTTTATCAACCACTGGAACCTTTTTTTTTACTTTATCAAAGAATATGTCTGAAAATGAATACTGTTTTTCCATTGCTACTGAGAAGGAATAATTCATCACATTACCTCCAAAATAGTGAAATGAAATTAATAGAGACAGCTAATAAAAAAGCTCCACTGGCACATGTGGCAATAGTTACCAAAGTTTTACTCTGCTCTAAATCCATGAAATATATTGGTCTGTAGATTGTGTGTGTCGACTGCCGTGGTTGGTGTTCAAACATACTATACTGCCAGGCAACTAGAATAAACTAGAATAAAAAAAAGAAAGAAACAGACAGGATTTCATTAACTTTCAACATTGTCTTCAAAGGCGGTCCTGATTAATGTTTATGCTCTGTACATGTCAGAGTCTGAAGTAACAAAAAAAGGGTGAAAGCTAAAAAGCAGCTCAAGTAAATATGACATAACTAATAACTGATGATAAAAACATAAAGAAAAAAAATCAGTTGGCCACATAAAATCTATGGGCCTAACTCTTGGTCATACCTAACCAATTATTTAATATATCTTTGTAATCTCTCATCTAAAATGTTAATTTATGGTATTCCGTTCTTCTCTTCTAGAATTGACTGTGCAGGGATCCTAAAGCTCCGTAATTCTGACATCGAACTGCGCAAAGGGGAAACAGACATTGGTCGCAAAAACACCCGCGTGAGGTTGGTTTTCCGAGTGCACATCAGTCAGCCCAACGGCAGAACGGTGTCCCTGCAGGCTGCCTCCAACCCTATTGAATGCTGTAAGTCCAACATACTAACAAAGACCTGAAATTATTACAGTTCAGGGTCAGATAAGGTTAAAGGACCTATAGCAAATGGCTTAACTAATCGACAGAAATCTGAACCAGATGATGGCTGCAGAACCATTCACGGTTATATAGGTTACATTTTGAATCCCAGCTGTTGGATGAAGCCGTGAAGTCAGGGATTGTGATTTCCTCTCTGTGATGTTGATAAGCATGTGAAGAAAACTCAGTGCTACTGTTTTATATGCTCTGAGCTCCTGGGGCTCAGTCACTGAAATGAAATGTTGCGTCTTCCCAACAGCTCAGCGTTCAGCCCAGGAGCTTCCACTGGTTGAAAAGCAGAGTGTGGAAAGTTACCCTGCTGCAGGAGGCAAAGTGATGCTCCTGACTGGCCTCAACTTTCTACCTGACTCAAAGGTGGTGTTTGTGGAGAAGGCCCAGGGTGAGCTGATGTTAACGCCTCCTCCTAATCTTTTACGTCTTTCTCAGATCCATGTGTCTTCCACTCTCTTCCCTGGTCCCATTTCCTCGGTCTCTCCTCCCGTCAAAATAGACCAGGCCCAGCCAGAGAGCCACATGTGGTGTGCATTAGGCCACTATATTTTTAACCAAAGTGTATTTACATTTACTGAAGTTTCCATTGCCTGTTCACTGGTGCTAGCCACAAGTTCAGGGATGAATCATAAGAAGGGCATGTGTAACGTCTTTTTCCCTCAGTTGCTCTTCTTTCACCGTCTACTCTGACTAGATCTCCTTCATTTGCTTCTTTCCCCCTCTCTCTCTCTCCTCCTGCTCTATTGGATACTCATCCTCATGGCGTCACAGTGATTTAGGAGACGAGAAAGGCGACCACCCCTTAATTTGCCTGGTTTGTTTCCCTTAAAGGTGAAACGTAGCTGTCTAAAAACTCTATTGGTCTCAATCTTGTTATAAAATCACCACAATAAAGAATTCAAAGGTAGTGATACTTCTGAACTATTAAAACCACATTACTACTGTTTTACTACTATTGATTATATAAAGGGGGAGAAAACAAAGCAAACAATGTAGGTGTGATCTTTAATTTGCCCTCATATGAAAGCCTCATATTCTAACTGGATTTACTGGAATAATAGCAAATTATAAGAATTCAACGCAACAATGTCTTTAAAGGTCTATAGGTTTTGTATTACTGATGCAGTGGTCCCCAACCACTGGGCTGGGGACTGGTACCGGTCCAGGGGTGAATTGCCGGGCCGCAGAGTGTTTCCTTTTGGAAACCATCTGACTATTACTTCCACTTGATCCATACTCATATCAACAAAAGAACTCAACATTAGAATGGCTAGGGTTCCATCATCAATAATGCAACAATATTTAATTAGGAAATATTTTCTCAGTGAAGACAACAACAATAATCTGAAAATGATGCAGTCATTGATACAAGATTCTACATTTTTTTACCGTTCTGGTAGCAGAATGTTATAGTCTGTGTGTAACTTAAGAAATCCTTGTTGTGCCGATGCACAGATAATTCGGGTAGGAAGATTTTGTAGGTAGGAAAATACTTCAGAACAACAATCACACACTTCCACATGCTCACTTCCTGCCAAAACCTGTACCTTCCATCCGGACCAATGAATGATGTAAATCTCTCACTATCTTATTTTACTATTTGTTCCTTCAAAGAAATATTTAACAATCTAATCGAAATTATTATTTTTGACCATGTTACATATGAATAATCACATTAATAATTGCAGTTATTAATTAGAATATATATATATAAATATAAAATCAGCAATTTATAATCAACAAAGATAAACAGTGTGTTAGGTTGTTAACAACCAACAACAATCTCATCAATATGGCTTGAGAAAAATAGAGTGTGGTGGTTTTGAACTTGGCAGCTTGGGGGTCTCCCTGCTGCTGATCTCAGTCATGGACAGTGTCGCCCTAGAAGGAAAGTCTATTCATTCATTACACCTTTTGCCTCCCCCACCCCCCGCTGTTAGCGACTCACCCTCACACCCACCCGTTCATTTTACCTTCCTCTTCCAGCAGCCTTATTTCCTCCTGCTCTCTTCTTTCACTCCCTCGTCCTCTGTTCTTATTACCTCTATCCTCCATACCCGTTAAAGACATTAGGCAGTGTGGAGCCCTGTGCTCACGGGATCCCCACACTGAAGCCTGCCATCAACATTTCAGTGGTTTGTTTTTGTCTCTGTGGTGTCAAGGAGGGGGGGCACAGCGGAATAAGGGAGGCTGAGCAGGAATCATAGATAAAAAAAAGGATTAAAAGTTTTTTTGTTTTTTTTTTAATCTGACTTAATCTAAAGGTCTGATGTCCCACCACTTCAAGGGCGCCCAGAATCAGTGAAATCAATCAATAAAAAACACAACAATAAGTTTGTAAAAAGGAAAACATTCATCTGTAACTGTCTACAGTATGAACTAGAACAAATGTGGAAAAGTAACAAGCTTCCAAATGTTCTCTAAAGCAGCTTTAATTTTTTGGCATTTTGATCCATGAGCCTTGCTGTTTTGTGAGGGTTTGTGAGGTGGAAGCAGGATAAGGTGGAAAAAATGACATGACCAGTGTATATTAATTGACTTACTTGATAATTTATCACTTTGGATTTATTTTTCTTGGGAGGCCAAATCCCTCAATAAACCCATGAAATTATGAGATTTACAGTTGCGTAAGTTTGCAGTCAGACACAAACCAGTGTAATAATGACCCTGTATTGCAACGGAATCAATTATTACTTTTGTCCATGCTGTGACAGCCATGTCTGCTAGTGCCTTTTAGTTTAGGTGGTGATTAATTTCACAGAACGCTGACAAATACCTTCCTGAATATATAACAAAGTCCTGGATGCGTTTGTTACTTCAAACTGAGTGTTGCTGTTCATTTTAGTTTCCTGTGACGCACTCAAAGTTTTGGGTTGCAAAATGTTTAAGTACAATCCATCCGTAGTTCCACAGTAGCCTTGTAGAGTCAGGTAAATCAAAGTACTGTTGGAAGGAAGAAGGAGGAGGAAGGAGACTGTTGGAAGGTGGAAGAAGTAGCTGACTACTGTGAATATAACATAGCTGGAAAATCGATCCTGAAGCATTTTATTGTCTTGTGGTTGGAACTAATTAATGTGGTTCCTACTGTAGTGTCTTGCGGCTGCCCAGATATACATTCTTGACTACATTTTTCAGTTGTTTACCTACTTTGTTGGAGATCAATCAGCTTGGTTAAGTCAAGGAAGGACAGACTGTATTCTTAAAAAAAAAGACAATCCTGCTTTCAAGTATCACCAAACTGCAAAGGTTTAAAATGTTGTGCTGCTTCAATCTGAACTCTTTTCCTTTTCTTTTCTTGTTGTTTTAATCCCCTGACTGCCTCTTTGCGATGTATCAAATTTTCAGTATCAAATGAGTGGAGCTTTCTGCCGTTGCCACTGTGGGACGGCTCATTGGACCTTGAAAAATAATTACTTTTTCCTCTTCAAAAGCCACATCTACCCATCCCTGCTGGACCACTTCATCACCCACAGGACAACTGATGCAAACTCATGCATCCGCTGCAAGTGTCTGTTTATTGCTGTGTGGGCCCACTATTGCTGTAGAGCCTCAGGGCCTGTTTGCACTGCGCAGTAGGAAGTGTTTTCAATGAGTCATTCGAGAGGGAATCCCTACAGAGATATGAAACGGAACAGAGTAGACCCTCAGAGATTAGACACGGAGACAAAGAGGAGAGACAAAAAAGAGTGTACCGTGTATTCTTGCTGTGACCTTTCGTTTTGCGACTTCAGAGAATGTAAATATTCTGATTCTGACGTGATGTCTGATCCCAACAAATGGCCTGATGTTTTTAGAGATAAACTAAACTCATTCCACCTGCCGTTCCTAGCACTTCAATTTATCAATGTCACGTTGAAGAGGCCCTCTAGTTAACGGTGACCTTTAGGACAAGCTTTTCTGTTTTGTTTCTTAAATATGTAAACGTTCTTCCTCAATGTTAATTATTGTTGACAAGTGTCATCTATTTTTCAATGTGATGGAAACATTTACCCCTTGCAAGGCCTCAATGTGGGCATTTATAACTCTTTCCACCTTTGTTTGCAGTATAGTTTAATCTCGCTGTTAAATGTATTGAGTTTTTGTCTTTAGGGATTGTCTCAGTGTTTTGGTTAACCCGAACCACTCTTTTGGCTCAGTGTTTGGGAGACATACCTGGCGCACCTATTACAAAATGTGTGTTCTGGCTTGTCCTTCTTTCCATGGATGGAATGAGCGCTAGAGGCAGGGAAAAGACGGAGACAGACAGACAGACAAACAGTGAGAGAGAAAGAGAGGCGGTGAGGGTGGATTAGAGAGAGAAATCTGGGGAAAGCCTACACTCTGACTCAGGGGGAGGTGAGGGAAATCCCTGGTGAGCTGGATAGTTTTTACATCTGGTTAGATTGGAGCGCTGCCTGGAGCTCAGCAGCAACAGCACCACCGCACAGCCTGGGCTGAAGTAGGAGAAATCTGGTCCACTCCACCTTGGAGATAAAAAAACACTCACGGCCCAAACTGAGAGACACCTGAACTGTGGTATGACGTGTCACATCAGGACACCACAGGTCAGCATCAAAGCCTGTTGTAGTGTAAAATCATCTCATGAACAGACATTAATATTTGTGTAGCCCGGGCCTTGTAGACTACATCATCTGCACTGTTACTGATTCAGTCAAAGAATGTTTATACTTGGTTGGACGCTTTCACCTTGGGCAAGTCTAAACACCAGACAACCTGGTCGATGTATTGTACTTCTAGCGGTGTGTCTAGACGGCTGTTATGGCTGCAGGCTACAATAACCTGCATAATCATGACTCATAGATTTTTGGTGCTATGGCATTTTAAGGTCAATATCCACCCTGGCTTCAAGCTATAGATTAAAGACTTGGTCTCCACCCAGTATTGTTAATACAGTGAACACCTTAACTCCTGCCATCGGGTACAAAATATGCTAATGGAGGTCATATCCAATTACAATGGGGAAAGTGGAGGGTAGCAACATGCACTACCTTTAAAATTGAATTATATGAATTAAATGTGCATACGTATAGAAAAAAGAATACATTCGGATAACAAGCAGATTCCCCACCTCTGTAGACTTGTCTGAACATTTCTGATGCCGATCTAGGGGAATGCCCGAGCCTGTATGATAACATGAGTGATATAGGCTGCGGAACATACTGTAAGGAATCTCTGTGATTATAGAAAAGGCTTGCCTCTAAAACAACGTACCCTGTAATGGCCTCCAACGCCACACAACTGGATTGTTGATAAAAGCATGAAATCCAACTCTGAAGGCTGTGGTCTTCTTTGGTCTGCAACCAAAGGTCACCTCAGCTCAGGGTTTCACAGATGCTCACCAATAATAACTAATTTCCGGACAATAAACCTATCAAAAATTTACAGCCTAGCCATAATTTATACACGGAAGTCTCTCGAGCCAATGCAGACCTAAATTTCTCGGATTTCGCTTGACCTCGGATTGGCATGTGCTTCAGGAAAGGGATCAGTCACGGGGGAACCCCTTTGTTCTTTTTGGGTTTTTTTCCCAATTGGACAAGAAGCTAATTGCTGTGAAAATACAGCAGTCAGGTTACCGCAGCGTGTCTCGGTTCCTGGATGGCAGGGACAGCAGTGCGTTAAATCTTTAAAAATAAACCAGACATATATAAATAAACTGAGAAGAAAGGGAATTACTCCGGAAAGGAAACCGAGGAAGGAACAATGTTACTGGTTTTGCTTCCTTTCTACACAAACAAATAATGTAGGTTGTTTCAGAGATTGAGCCCCCAACTTAAAATGAGTAGTAAATCAAATTGAAAAAAACTTTCTGGCAGTCAACTAAAGTCAAAATGTGTTGAAGTGTTGTTTTGTCTGTTTGATTAACTTACTATTCAGAAACATAGTGAACGTAGTTTAAGACACAAAGGACGAGATGTCATGAAATAAAAAGTTAATCAGAAATAGCCACTCTATTTGTCATAAAAACACCTGGCGAGTGAGTGTGTTGCCCAGGCTGCAGCATGAATCACATTTGAGCCAGTAGAAGCTTGAAATATGTTGAGGTGGGTAAGGCAATTCTTAGGAAAATTTTTAGCTACTCATGCCTCTCCAGGGGGCAAACTTCATTTGTTTTTTTTTGTTTAAATTAAGCCTTTTGAAGCGTTTTTTGTTTGTTTGTTTTTTTTTAACATTGTAATAATTTGTATTTATATTTTCTACTTGCAAACTTGTTGTTTGCTTAATATATAAAGACCTTAAATAATATTTTACATAATATATGTAATATTTAAACATTATATATATATATATATATATTTACTGTGTTCAGGATTGTTGACAAATGTTACAAATGTGAATTTGGGCAAATAAGTTACTACAAATTTTAAGATTGTTATTTTGCTTAATAGCCATTGTATCCATTTTTATTTATTGTGTAATCTTTTTTTTAAGTATATAAAAAAGGAAAACGTGCTAAAAAAAAAAAAGAAAAAACATGTAGAAATCTGTTCCAAACTAGGTGGCTTTCCTTCAGTTAAAAATCTCCACAAATTCTTCAAATGACTATGCCTTTGTAATGTATTTGTTTGTGTGCCGTCTTATATGCCTCTCCATTTTTTTCAGTTGGATTTAACTGAATTATACCAATAACTTTCCAAACATAACTCCTATGCGCCTCCTATTGCTTTGTGCTTCCCTGTCTTATCATTCAAGTTGATGGCCAGAACAGACACAGAGGATGCTGTGGTTGCTGTGGCCATGCATGTGCGTGTGTGTGTGTGTGGGTGGACGTTGCGTGAAAGAGGAGGTGGTGTCAGGAACAGAAGCATTTTGCAGATGTTACATGGAAGGAGTGAATGGAAAGTTTTTGTGGTTATCAGTTGCACGTTGATCTCTGAGTTCTAGAGCTAGTGTCGGAAATGGCCTTTTCCCTAATCTTTAGACCTCTTAAAATGTAGAAAATCTCTGTTAATTTATTTTTATATAACATTGCGATTAAGATATGCGATTCAGCAGCAAAAGGTTCAGAAGAAATGGAGAGATAAGTGTTAAAAGAAAAAAAGAAAGGTTTGAAAAACATGTTTACTAGAAGAAGCTGGGGTTGACGTTGCAGGCTAAGGTTTCCCTCTTTGGAACTTCTCCCAGAGCCAAGGCAGTTGTGATTCCCTTTTGGTTCCCCTAGACGTAACATGAGAAACGTTCATCTCTGTCTGTCTCTCACTTTCTCCTGACCTTCTCTCTGTGCGTACTCACTCTAATTGCCCTTCCATACCCTTATAGCCACTCTGAGTTGCGTCATCCTTCTATGCGTCTCAATCACCTGTGGAATATCACTTCTGTTTCCCCTCCACTCTTCAGTCATCCACATCATTTCTATTCAAGAAAAGCATATTTCTCCATATGGAACCTTTTTTCCCCCCCAGTTTGAAAAGAAAAGCCTTATCTGATTTATTTAACGTCTGTTTTTCTTCTTCCCCAAGTTTTAATATGACCTTTTCAAAAAGAGATATGGACTCATGCTTCCCTTTCTAAATAATAACGATGACCATCTGCCTCCAGTATCACTGCTCATAGTGTCTGGGATCATTTTTCTTTACTTTGTCGCGTGAGGTCAAAAATGTACAATTGTTCAGGAAGAAAAAACAATGATATTTACATCACTCCAAGGTTATTTGGCAAGTGTCACTGATTATCTGATCCATGGAGGTTATAATCCCAGTAAAAAAAAAGAAAAATGCAGCATTTAATGTACTACTGTATCAACCAAGGCACAGATGCTTCTTTCCCCACTAGCATGTCAATGCCCATGGAGCCCATGCTGTTGCCCGGCATGGCTCACAAAGGCTCTACTGTGTCATTTCTATTTCTGACAGCGCTAATGAGTCATCAATTCTGAGGGAAAAAAAGACATAGTGGTTGGTGCTGATTGCCCTACCAGAACCCAGAGCGTCTGTTCCTCGAGGTGTGGCATGAAATCATAGCAAAAAAGCCAAAGAATGTGAGCTGATCTTCTGCAGGCTCCCGACAGCTGCGGCACTTCACAGGCCTTTTACTGCACAGCAGCAAGTCAAAAACCTTCTCCCCCAAACCAAACCAAAACAGACAAAAGAAAGTACTAACAAGAGCTGTTTTCTAAAGAATGAACTACAGTATTAAAGGAAATTCTTTTTATTTTATTCCCTCATTACTATGTCATTAAACCAACAACATTTCAGCACTGCACTCTGCTGAAAGCTCAGGATCCCTAATGCCCTTTTCCAGAGCACATCTCTCTTATTTACAGTTATGACTAACCCTCCATTTAAACCTCTTGCTTTTAATGATGCAGTTTATAATATGGCATATTTAAATGTATTTTTTTTTTTTATTCTTTCATCGATAGATGGACATCATCTGTGGGAGACAGAAGCCAAAGTTGACAAGGACTCCTTCAAATCCGTGAGTTGACTGCAGTGCCATTACTCAATCAGAGAGCTGCTGCTGTCTCTAGACCTCCCTTGACATTTCTGTCTCATTTCTCTGTCTCCTTCTCATCTGTCCCTTGTAATGATGTAATGTTGGCTAAGGCATTACAATGTTGCAACACAGACAATGATTAGCCCATGCAATCCTTGATGGAATTTTCACCAAATCTCTTCTGTAGGTGTTAACTCACGTTTAATGAATTATGACAGGAACTACGCAGGGTGACTCAAGGGTGTTTATTCCACCCTGGTTGCTGTTATTTCACTCAGGTAAATGACTTGGTTGCATCAGGGAGGTGAATATGGACTGCTGTTTAATTGGCCTGACGGACTTGTTGATCTGTTGTGGTTAAAAGGTGGAAAAATTAGCAGGCGAGCGGGACACTTGCAGGGGCACTGGCGAGGAGGTAAAAAGGTTGACAAAAGACAAATACTGTGGTCTCTCTATTTGTACATATAACGTAAAGGCAGAACCATGAGACAGAGCTGGTCTGCAGTTCTTACCCCAAACTAGACTGAACAACTCCAGACTGTGTTTTCTCCAGTTTATGCTAACAGAATACCAAAGACATGCACAGGTGCTTTCTGTATGAGGTTTCTGTCATCATCTGGAGACCAGGTTGAAATAGAGAATTCAAAAAGTGCCCTTTCTGTTTCCAGAGTGTCCTCACAGTGCTTAAATGTAATAAATGACAATCTGGTCCTGTTGTCTAATTCTGGTGTTGGGGCCAATTTTTTTTTTTTTTTTTCTTTTCAACTCTTTTGAGGATACTGGGGTGAAAAACAACTGTCTGTTATTTTAGGTTTTTCTTACACATCCCTCTTATTTGTCAATAGTTTTTTTTTTGTTTGTTTTGTTTTTTCTTTTATTATTATTCTAACAAATAGGTAAAAAGCTGATATCTAACCTGTAATCTGTTTGTTTTTTAGAACTCTCTCGTTGTAGAGATCCCACCGTATAGGAACCAGCGGATATCCAGCCCAGTCCACGTTAACTTCTACGTGTGCAACGGCAAAAGGAAGAAGAGCCAATACCAGAGTTTCACCTACCTGCCTGCTAACGGTAATGAGTCGTTGAAATCCATTCAGCTTTGACTGTCTGTGCTTCCTTAAACCTCATGTGTGAATGGTAGAATTGTCCGCTCCAATTATTCCAAGTTTTAGGTGTTGGCCTATTTTATGTTATTGTGAGTTGCAACGACTGAATGACAGCAGAAGACATGGCGTGTTTATTCTGCAGTGAGATATGCGTTCCTCTGCGATGAGATAAATACCAGCTGAGTGACAGAACCTCGAAGCGCTGTCAATGTCAAAGAGTCAATCCCCTCCTGACCCAACTTTCACACACTGCCTCTCACAGTGCCCCCCCCTGTCCCCAGCAGTGCAACAACAGCCATTGTACATGTGCACATACACGCTTATCCCGACGTGCCACACACTTCCCTGCTGTTCAAGTACCAACCTGAAAACCTGGGAGTTTATTGTTTCTTGGGCCTCAATGTTTACAGACGGCTTTAACATTGGAATTCAAAGAATTTACTTATGGAGGTTCTGAGTTAATGCTTAAAAAATGACGTTGACAGATTTTTTTTTTGTTTGTTTTTTTCTACAGTGAGCACAGATAACGTACCAGATTTTCTATAAGATTTTTTTTTTTTTTTTTTTTTTAAATTGCACTCTGAATGCTCCCCATACCTCTGGACACAAACGCAGTATGCTAACCATGTTTCCAAATTCTAGACAGAGTTTATAATGTTGCCAGTTTGGCTCTGTTTCTTCGGAAATACTGTTTTTATGGATAATTCAAAAGAAAAGTAAATATTCAAACCCCGGAGAGAGATACACCGAAGGACTTGAACTTGAATTATTTATACAGGGAAAAGACAGGAAGCCTTTCCCTGGTTTACTAACAAAATAGACAAACTCTGTTGTATTTGTTCAATGACTATTCAAGACTTTGGTAGAAACTCTTTTCAGACTATATGCTGGTTTTATTTCTTGTTTTGACTTAGATATTACTTGGTTATTATTTACATATTGGTGTTATTAGTAAGTGTTTATAAGTTTCATTGTATATAAGGTCAGTTGTTTCTTGACACTGTCTAGTGCAGGCGTGGCCAAACTATTTGACTCATTTGGTCCTAAAATTGGAAATGGGGGGAGCAAATGGATGGAGCATTTTTGTGAAAGAAAAAAGACATGTAACAGTCATGGATACAGGCTATGCCATCTATAAGGAAAAGTGTGAATTTCAGGGAAAAGGCACAAGTACATTCACATTACAGACCAATTATATAATTTGGACAAGTTTGGCAGGCCAGATTACAAATTTGCAGAAATGCTGGACAAATGCTGAAAGATGCTGTTAAGAGCTATTGATGCTGTAGTGACATTACGAAAAGTGTCAGTTCCACTTATGGCTTGGGAAGATAAATGATTTTTGAGATAAAGTGCTTAGAAAACCAACCCTCAGCCCTACTAGGAGATGCTTGATTTGCGCTGGATGAGTGCGAGGAGGACAAATCGTGGCCATATATAGCATGTCTATTTCACATACGACGGTTATCAGCCCCGCAGAGTAATTTCCCCGAGCACAAACAAAACACTAATTAAAAGATGACTTGTTGTCTTCCCTCTTTTACTGCCAAGTTAGCCACAGGTTCAGTGGGGACCACACAAGCAGGGACGAACTCTTCCCATAATTGAGTTTAACTGCCAGACAGAGATCACACAGAACAGGATGTGTACATAGTCAACGACTACAAAATTTGAATTCTCAAAGCGGCATTTTACCAATAAAGAAAAACAGTTGTAATCAGTGTCTGAATGTGGTAGTACAGTACAACTACACTGGACAGCAGCCAAGACAGAACTGCTAGGGGGTGCAATCTCACAGTAGTCAGCGCAGAAACAGTCCCTGGGTGACACCAAGCAGACATAGAGCTTCCTCTGTCCAAAATGTACTGTTTTACACCTCCTGCAGGAGCTAGTACAAAACAATTTAAAAAGATAAAAATTAATGTGTCTAAGTTGCCCGATGTGCTTAGTGAGTTACGGGAGTTTACAGAGAGGTAATGTGTGAAAAATTATAATTAGCATGAACACAAACCAAGTGGTGCAGGAAATAAGAATGAAGTCACTATTGCAAAACAAACAAAAAAGTCAGGCCTCAAGCTTTTGAGGTTTTAGCCGCTTTGTGTGCGTGCATACACTGACAGAAACAACGAGGTACACAGGAACGGAGTAGGATGTCGAGGACATCCACACACACATTGTTGTCAACACTTTTTTTTTTTCTTTTGTTCTTATGAAAACAGTCTTCTGGCACTTCAAGCACAGTTGTGGTAACTGGCTGTTCAGAGAGAACTACGTTTCATATTGTGCTATCTGTTCATCTATGAAAACCAAAAAGACTCGTCGTTCCCCTAAAATAGCCTCACACCGGAAGGAGCAAGCAAACACCCTGTAGGACTCACACTCCGGTAACCAGGCGGTAAACCACCTGCATTTTCCAGTCAGACCACGTGACAACAATGTATTTTTTGTCACAAATGCAAATCCAGACCACACCCACAGTCTTTGAACACAGGGTAAACACTTCAGGAGAAGTTGCATAATATTTGATCAAATGTTAGATTTAGATTTAGTTTAGCTTTAGTTAGTTTAGTTTTTAATGTACTGTAATTTCCGGACTATAAGCCGCACCCAATACATTTTTTAAAAGAAAAAACATTTTAGCAGTTAGTAGAAATGCATACATTAGCCACATCTCTGCATAAGTCGCAGGGTTGAAATTGTGTGACAAAATTTGCGGCTTATAGTCCAGGAATTACGGCATGTTTATTGGCACATAATGGTAACATGCTGCAAATCTTTGTCTACTGGCAGAAAACATAGATAAGTTTGACTTCTACTCTGTATATTAGGATTTAAAATCAGTCACAATAAATCTGCCTAAGGTTCTGGACTTTACAATCTAAATCAGCCATGTCCAAATTATTCCACAAAGGGCCAGTGCAGGTGCTGGTTTTTGTTTCAACCAACCAAGATTACATAGTTTGACCAATCAGCTGTCTGATGTCTGAGATCAGTTGATTAAACCCGCCAACTCAGGTGTCCTAACTGCTTGGTTGAAACAAAAACCTGCAGCCACACCAGCTCTTTGTGAAACAATTTGGACATGCCTGATCTAAACTTTGCAGTTACATCACAGAATACTGTATCAAAACTGATGTGTACATTTGTGCACACTTGTCAAGAATGAGAGCCCTTGTTTTTTTAATATTAAAGGTGGCTCTTCCCTGTGGAAGCTGCCATTTTACATCTACCTGTTTTACACAAATGGAAGACAGGTATCTAAACACATACTTTTTTATTGACTGCTTCTGAGGTTGACAAGAATATAAAAATAAGTACATTCACAGGAAGACAATACTTTGCCAATCACAGTGACTCTCTCAATAACTTTATCTTTTACATTTATTTGTAATTTTGTTGATTAAATGTACACTAACATTTTAAACCAAAGTAGAGGAACTAACAGAGGACTTTAAGTGAAAAATTGCATCTCAAATGTTTATGTAGTTATAGAATTGGTAGACCTTGAGAATCAGGGCTTGGTTATTAGTAATCACATGCTTTATCCCTTATTTACAACATGGCATCCAGACAAAAGTTGTCTGGTCTATATTGTCATTTTGTGGAAAAAAAAAACAAACAAATAAATAAACAAACAAACAATAGTTGTAAGATGCAGGCAAACAAAAACAACAAAAAAGCAGTGATATATACAGTGAGTATCTTCCAAATATTATTTGGTAGAAACACACAACTTTCCCCTTACTTTACAATCTGTGTGCCATCTTCCTTTGGCTGTATCACAAACGTTGGTCTTAATACTGACCGTACCTTTCTGCATTTCTAACTTGATATTCTCTGCCTATGAACACACAGTGTTTTTTTTTTTTTTACTGTTAAATGCCATAGCAAAGACAAAATGAGATCACATGGTGGGCAGGCCCTGGCTCGCAGTCCTTATGTTTAGTGGTTGAATGCATACAACTATGTACAGATCACAGTTGCCAATTCTCGAAAAGGAGTCTTTTCTGTTGAGATGCTACACCACCACATGGATTTGTGGTTGCTGCCTGATTATGTTGCTGTGACTGTAAGTAATATACATACAGGCACATATGTCCTCATCTGGCTCCTGGAATTAGCTTTTCTTTTCCAAGATTCCTTACAGTTATTGTTGCGTGATTCAAGTGATGTTTTGCTTGTCAAAAAAAAGGGGAGAAAATCTAAATTTTCACCAACCACATTAAACAACACATGCCCAGAAAATACTGGCAGGAACAAAAGCGTGGGCTGCAAACTTCTCGGAACCCTCTCATTTTTACACGCTTTTTGGAGATTCCTCTGTGATATCAAATTCTAATAATGTAATCGGTTGATGACTTTGCCACTGCACAGATCTGTGGTTGTAGCTTGGGTGAAATTGAGAAAGAAACGTGTTCTGCATGACACATACAAGAAACACAAACCAACAACCATCCAATCATTTCTTAGTTGCACGGTCAGGATTTTTCCAAAAATTAGACAAAGAGAAAAGTGCTTCAGCGATTTCCTCAGCACGGAGCTTCATCAAACTCACCTGTGGTTACACTGCAGAGGCCCCAGAATGCTGTGGTGACCAGATTGTAAGCACAGTGGGACATCATTCAGCAGTACCTTTGAGTTAATGAACTACCACCTGCTCCATTTCAAATGTCACATTCACTGCATATTTCTTGCAAATAAAAAATGATGAGTTGATGGCATTATCTCTAGTTTACTGTCCTCCTGGAACTTGTTGGCCTTTGTCTTTCCTTTAAGATAATTTGTCTTTCCTTTAAGGTAATTTACAAATGTATTTAAACCAGATTTGGAATCTCTCAAAATACACTGATAAAAGTCTTGACAGGCATCCACAGTTGATCACTGTGTTTCTGTTTTAGACAAAAATGCTCAATGAAATACAAAAATCAAGGCCTGATCAATTTAATCAGAGAAGACAGAGAGGGAACTGCCAGACAAAGAGAGAGAAAACCATGTGCAGAGCATCAACTGTCTGTGGGCCATAACCCGCAGGTTTGAGAGGAAATAGAAGCCAGCTGAAGTTGAAAGTGGCCTGAATCTGTTTTCTCACTTCACATTAAAATGGAAAAGGAGACACACAGATGGATTGAGCTGGGGAAAGACCTACTTTTTATTAGCTGAAGAAAAGGAAGGCCACAAGATGGAAAAAATCTTGGGAACTCTGATAAAAGAACACTGTGATTTGATCTTAATTGGCTTGTCTTTTTTTTTAAATACAGAAAATAATCTTGTCAATACAACACTTTCACCTTTATTTTGCCAACATGGGCTCTGGTTTAATTTTTCACTGACACTAAAAAGAAACATCAGAGACGGTTGTTTCACAAACTCTGTTTGTCCTTCCTCTCGTGTTCACCTTATATATTAGTTTCCACCCAGTTTGTTTATTTGAATTAAATTCAAAAATGAAAATTATAACACTGTAAAATCCTTTTCAAAGTATGAACTTTTCTTATATATAAAACATATAAATATCCATATAACATTGTGTGGAGAGGTTTGTTCATTTTAAAAGCATGTGCAAAAGATTTTCTGATTCTGAGCAATTATTTTACCATGAACTCTGACGTTCAGACAGTCTGGAAGAATTAAAAATGTTTCTTTTGGCTCTCCTGATATGATTACTTTAAAGGCATGTCTCTTATTCAACAAAGTACAGCTCCTGGACTTTGAAGACTCTGGTAAATCTCTGAATGAAATATTAAATTGAAAAAAACGTAAACAATTACAGAAATACTACTTTTATTAAATCACCATAGCCTAAATAATCTTATTAGAATTAAAGGGAGTTTTTTCTTGATGAAGACAAAAAAACATAACAGTGTTAAAATTATTTGTTTATTCCGTGTTTCTTCTCCATCCGCTGTGTGGCATCCTCTCACATCAAGGAGTACATGAGAGAAAGAGATTTGCTGAAGGAAGTGACTTTGCACTAAACTGGTGTAAACCATGTGACTCCCTTGTAATCCCCCCAAGGCTGTTATGAGAAGGCCCACGAATCAAGGGACCAGTGCTACGGTGCTCCCCCAGACACAAGTGCCACTCTCTGGGCTACAACAGCAGACTGGGCTGACGTAAATGGGCTCCCTGCTGCATTGTAACTGCACTGTAGCTCAGCACCCGGGAGACAACGGGCACGATTTAAGTCTGCTCAAATCCTCCTTAAAAATAATAACACAACAGCCTGTTTTTCATGACATACACACATTTGCAGTTACATTGTAGTGTCAAAGACATTTCTCTCAACCACAATGTTTGTCCTAGTCTGTCCAAAACACACTTCACGGAGATATATTCAAACAGCATTTGGAAACATTAGCTAAGATCACCTAAAAGACCAAATGTCTGACCTTGATACTTGTAAACTTATATTGTTGTTTTGGAGTACAGCTAATCAACAGCAAGTAATCCATATGTACATCATACTTATAACCCACATTTTTGACAAATCCATGGCCATTGTGATTCAGATGCAAGTAACTACGTTAGGTCATACCTTAAAATGGAAGACCTGATGACAACGTCATCCTTTTGTTTTATCTGAGGCCTAAGCTCCAGAAACCACAGACACATATTTACAGCTCAAGTTGCTCAAGCAGCCTAATCGTAATCGAGCCCCTTCTCCTTAGTGTCCCTCTCTATGTGTTGGTTCTGAGAGAAGCAATTACTCCTAGCCTGAGGAGGAAACCTAGGGGTCCCGGGCAGCTTGCGCAGCAACAGCAGCAGTCCAGCACTTTCAGAACTCCTTTACTGAATATCAGAGCTAGTTGACAGTCCAACGAAAATAGGTCTTTTTCATTATTAGAGCCAGCTGTGGCTTTCCACACTGATGACTCATCCATTTTTCTTTCCCCCTATTTCTTGGCTCCTTTTTTTTTTGTTCATGGTGTGGTAAAGGGGGTTGGTGAATGGAAGACATGAGGGTTTCTCTATTGTAGGACTCGGCCAATTTGACAGTGAGCCCATATCCACTGGTGGTTGTTTGTTTGGATTATAGAAAGAACTGTGGCTACAATTGTGCCTGCACAATTATTTGCTTAGCTTTGCTTGTGCACTCATTGTGCCACGTGGATCTTATGCACCTTTTCTAATACTGCAACCTTTTTTGTTTTTACTTCTTAGCACCGATCATAAAGACAGAACCAAGTGATGAATATGATCCTCTGGGGACGGCAGGGCTGCCTATGCATCCAAAATCCTACTACAGTCAACCCAGGTTTACTCCCATCATGCCTATCACTGATCCTGATGCCTGCCTTGTTGGTGCTTACCCTAGCTGCCCGCCTCGTCATACTAACATTTCGTCCATGTCCCCCAGTTCAAGCCCCACCCTACAAGACCTCACACCTGTGGCATACAGCAAGTGCCTCCCCAGCAGTCCCCCCCATGCACCAGGTCCAGTAGTGCCATCTGCCAGGGAAATGCCTGGAAGGCCTAACCTTGCTCACCCAGCTTCACCAGACCACAGCTCTTGCCTAGGGATGCTTCATTCCCAGGGAAGCCCAATTCACCTCAGCAGCCCTGGATCCAATGGTTATCACCCCATCTATGCTAACAGCAGCCCTTCATCCTCCCCAGTGTCTCATCCTTCCACTCCAGGTGGAACTGCAGAGAGCCCATTCATGCAGACCTACAGTCCATGTCAGAGTCAGTCGGCGGTCAACTCATCACAAGCTGGAGGCAGCTCACCAAGCCTGCTACCAGAAGATGGCAGTCCCCCTGCAATGGGTGTTACCGTCAAACAGGAGCCACAAGAACTCGACCAGATGTACTTAGATGATGGTAAGTTTACCTAAAAGTTGATAAGTAGTACAACTTTTGCTTCTTGATGCTACTTCTGTTGGACAAGGCATAGATATGGTTGACATTTTGAAAAGGTGCATAGCTAATCACTACATACTTTTTTCTGCAAACAATGACACATACACATACTCTTCTGCACCTACAAGAATTTCCCTAGAAAACCCCCTCACTGGATTTACATCAGAGTTGTTGAATTTTAGAAAAAAGCTAGTTATTTGCTTTCCGTGTATCATGCAGACCAGCTTATGTTTTCCAAGTTGCTGTAGTATTTATAAAACACTAAATTGACATGATGGGATTTTGAAACAATCTGTCAAAACATCAGAGCACTGAGGTCAGCCTGTGTGCAGCAGTACAAAAACAGTGGCGCACGCTTAGCGAACCAACTTGTTGACACAACGTCTAATGAAGGAAGCAAAACAATGGGTAGGGGTTTCCTGAACCAAGTCATTTTCCCCCTTGAATTTCTAGGCGGGATGCTGGGTGGCAGGAGGTAGAGCCTTTGTTTTCCCACTATTTCCCCATGGAGTCGGCACCATGTAGTTGTCGTCATCAAGGGAGACAGTGGGGTCATAGCTGTCCCTCTAGTCAAAAAATCTGTCACACCCACCGGGATATGGTCAAGTTTGTACTCTGTTGTCCATCGCATAATATGTTTATCAAGTGTACAAACTATTGGACGTGGAAGACTGTAATTACAAGGTGCCAGTGTGTAAAGTAACACCTCACCAACTCCCTAACCACACCAGAGAGGTGTGGATGTAAACAATTCTACACTGAACTTAGAAACACAGCTTCCTGAGAACCTTATGTTCAGTCTATGGAAATGTGTATTTAACATAGAGATAGAGAGAAGTATGTTTCACTCAACAGCTGAGGCACAGGAGGACTGATAGGCACAAAGAGTGCAGTTGATGGGGGGTGGGTGCGGTGGAACTGTACATGAGTTGAAATGGAGTTGTCAGCACAGTTGTCAGCACTGCTGAGTCCCTTTAGTCTTCTGTTTGCCAACACAATGATGTAAAAGGAGTGTCCGTTATCTTCTTGTTTACCCTTTTTTCTTCCCATACTTTATTGTTATTAAAATATGTATTATTTAATCTATCAAATCTTTATTTTTTATCACATTCTTTTCAAGGCCCCTGAAATTCATTATATCTCAACATAACAGAGTTAACCCCACCCAACCCCCTTCACTGTTTGTAATAGATTTTGGCAGGCTGAAGCTTTTATTTCAGCAATATTGAATCAAGTGCAATTTAATCTTAATCTTTTTTTGCAATAAGGCTGTTGAGAGGTTCTTTTTCACCAACAGCGTTAGGATAGACCAAACTTCTATAGCAGTGCCCAGTACGAGTTGTGTAACCTCGTTTCTCTCCCACACAAGTCCATTGACTGTCACTTTAGCAGCCCACGTCTTCCGTGTGAACTAGGTGAAATGTATTCAGCTAGTACTTACAGCTGCATTAAGGACACACAGGAATGCATATTGATTGGACAACGCCGGCAAGTCTGCTTTTTGAAAATATTGGTTTGCTATAATTCTGCATGATCTAATGTCTCCAAATATTGATGTGGTGAGCTCTTGGAGTCCTGGTAAGTATGTGGTGGTAACAGCACACCCTGAAGGCATCTGCTACTCCTGGGCCTGACCCTGAATCTCCAGCCCCAACAAATTAGCCCTAAGCTAAAATAAATGGGACTGGAAAACAACAAACCAGGCTTCGCTTTCCTCGTCTACACACATTACCACAGTACGTTTGTGATCTAAGTACTCCTTCAAAAGAAGACAAGTGAATGACCTCATCTTAGCTGCAGAGATTTAACACCAGCCAGTCAAACTTACGTTTCTCCCGAGCAATTGGGGGCTGGTGATTTGAAGTCCACGGGAGCACACTTGATCTTCCCCAAGAGTGGAACGCCTCCCCCGCTTAAACGCTTAGGCCTCCAGCTCTCATCAGCAAGAGATGTGTCTCTGTGGCCAGGTCCAAATTTTACACAGCCCAGGAGAAATCACTCAACTTATCAACAGTGAGCTACTGTACCACAAGGATGCTGGTTAGTATGCAAAAAGTCTGAGATGTAAAGACCCCAGTGTGGCATACACTCTCTCCATTTTAATCTGCTGAATTGTATTCTGATGGAGGCTTATGAAGATCAGAAATTGATATGATGATTATCTGTCATGAAACTAAAAGTGTAGAATACTACCCACTTCGCACTGTAAACATTTTCACTCTGATTCAGGTGTTTCTTTCACTACAACAGCATCAGTGTTATTTGAGGAATGAAAACTAAGAAACAGCTACTGTTGCTGTAAGGCCTGCTGCTTTACTGACTCACCGACATAAAAAGCTATTAGGGGTTCTCACATTAAGCCAACGTTTTTTTTTAAACATGCGATACCTCCTTGACTGGCTTAAGGGGCTAACACACGAGTTTAGTCATACTTGGACATCTAACAATAGAATATATGAAAATCAGAGTCTCCGTTATGTTTGCTGGTCTTGTTAGCAATACTCATAAAGCTAAAATAGGGGCACATATGGATGATCGCATACTTAAGCAGTACTTTGGACGACATCATTACTGGTTTCTGTCTACTGGTAGGTTTACAAATATTCTATGCAAATACTTAAATTTGCCTTTATACAGGTATTCGTTTGTGTGTTTGTGTGTAAAACAAATTGAAGTGCCAGGTTTGCTGTATGCCTGGACTGCTTAGGCCCCTGTTGCCATGTGTCCTGTCCCATTACCTGCTCCAACATTGGGTGATATCATGAAATGATGCTGATTGCTGTACACAGCACGGAGACTGGTGCTAATCAGACATCCAGACTTCTTCCAGCTGCCTTTCTCAGAAACAGAAGGCCCTTATTCTCCAAAATAAGAAAAACACGCAGTGCAGCGGAGCAGCTGTGTATTTCCGACTTTGTGCTCTGATTGCATCGTTGTGATTGTTTCCTCCTTTTACACAGATTTGTGCATTAGAAAGCCTTTCAGGCATGCTTTCCCAAAATGAAAACAGAATTGCTGTCCCCTCTCTAGTCCTACTTCCTACACCGCGTCAGACCCTGCAACAGAAATGGCATTCTACTCTCACTAAAGATCTCAACCACCAACATTTCTGAAGGCATCTCCAGGCTTTCCTAATGGAAACTTTTACACATCCTGGCAAGTTGCCCATACCCCAGGTCTCCGCAAAACCCCTAATGATGATTGAGAATGTACCCTCACTGCATTGAAAACATGCTGAGTCGCTAACATTGGAGTGTGCCGCAAGGTTGGCTTTGACATTGCTGAAAGAGGGGAGTAAAGGACGGAGGATTTGGATGGGAGGGTTATCATTAAAGTGGAGGTTGAAGTGTCTAATGGGACCAACTAAAGCATAGTCGTTACTGTATGTTTTTCTTAGGTCGAGTCGTCTAGATGTGGAAATGCTCTGTCAGATGGTGACAGCATGTGCTTTCACAGTATTCACCTTTGACCCTCTGGACTTTGGGGAGCAGGTCAAGCTCTAGCTAATAGTACACAGAAGTAGAGGCAGTCTTGGTTAAGTGCAAAGCCAAGAACACAGTCTCCTTTTAGATGTAGCGATATTGACGGGTTCAAGATGAAGGTTGATGGATTTTTTTTTATTATTTATGACTACAAAGAGGATGTGGATTCTTTTTACTATTGTTGTTCATGCTGCTGTCTCATGTTAGGAATTCTGTTTTCCTGGCAGTCCTCAAGATGGTGAGGTATAAGTAAGAATTTTGTTTTGCTGGAGCAATGTTATAACCAAAGGAAAAATTAATAGGTGGCTGCGTTCTTAAAATTGGCATTATGTTACCTTAGCTATGGTTTTAAAGCTTAGTAAAACTTCTGAGATCAGTTATGCATTTGATTCACCTATTTTCTAATTAGTATTAAATCCCGCCTAAAATTTGAAATGAAAGGTGAACAGCTCTGGTTCCAGTCACCAATTTTTAGAAATTGCATTATTGTCAAAAGAGTGTGTTCTACTGTGTATGAGGCTAAATATATTTGATTAATTTAAATGAAAATATCAATTGAAAGTGAAAATCTCCTGTTGCATGTGGAAACTATAATACGTGTGTATTATAACAGTAAAATCATACAAGCCGCTGTATATAGAGTATCTTTTGTCACTGAAGCTTTGTTTTAATGACAGATAAATCACCTCCATTTAGGCGGATCAAATATGGGTTATTTACGTATATCAGTCAGTTAAACTAACTAGGAATTACATGATGCACAAGGCTAGTACATGTCTAATAATAGAAATGTATTAATTATCAGATTTGTTAAGATAAATCTTTATACAATAGGAACAGAGAGAGGGGCCTCCTTTTATACAGGTTTACAGGTTTCAACAGGTACAAAGTTTATTCGCAAACTTAAAAACTGTGGTTGAGGGGAACTTCCCTGAGCTATCTGCTTTTTGTCATCCTTTCTCTTGTCATCGTTCCACCGGCCTTGTTCCTGGTTCCGATCAGAATTTTAATATCACTTATGAAACCTACTCAATTACACAGGCGATTGTCCATGATTGCTTGCAGTTAAGCAAATAATCATATGTAAGTGGTTACACATGAGAGTGGCAAAGGGGTCACTCTACGGCAGCTTTGATTTTTCAACTATTTGTTAAACCAAAAGGGACATTATTAGAAATAAAAGGTGCAGTGAGATGAGTCATCAAGAGTTCAATTCATTGATTAGCCAAAACTGCCTGGTGTGCACCAACATGCACGCATGTGTCTTTATACCAGGCCCAAGCTCGGCAGCTTAGTAATTAGATCAAGTCTGGATTTTGGTTGTGCCGTCATAATATACACAGTCACAGAATAAAAATGTTTCTGCTTCAAATCTGCAGATAAATTATCAAAACAAATTGACTTTCTTTCGGTATGGTAGCATATCTATGGTCCTGTTTCAATGGAGACATTTTCTCTGGTCTAAATAAGATTAAGGTTTTTTTCTTTGTTTTTTGTTTTTTAATTCATCTTGGCTACTGAAAAGATCTGCAAGTAATTTTCTTCTATTGTTCCACTGGAAGTCATCTGACGACCATGGCAAAAGAAATTACCGTCAGATGAAATATAACAGACTGAAGCCACGAGCGCATAACACAATTCAGTCTCTGATCACGGGTAAGCCTATTTATTAAAGAAATATTTCTTCAGTTCAGTGTACGTCATGTGTTTCTTATAGATTTTCCTGACACAGCTGTTTAGAGGCTCAGTTTATGTGGCTCACATTCTGTGGTTGAGGAAACACGCGTTTCAAAGCCACTGAGCCACACGGATCACAGCAGGTCAAGACAGACAGAAACGCTGTGGCTTGGCTGGGATCTTCCTGTGTATACTTGTGATCACAGACCCTCAGCCATATGCCAGACACTTTGATTACTGAATCACACATGACAAACACCCATGTGGTTGTTGTCTCTGACAAGATGATCATTGAGGGAGTCTTCACCCCCTATTTTAGCCTTTATCTGCCCTACTGCAAGCTTTAATAGTGTCTAATCTTTTTTTGCTGATACATTTTTATGGTCAATTCAGACTATTTTCAGCATGTGCAGTGGTTTGAAGGAAAAAACATAATTGTGGCAAACCTCTTACATCCCTTTAGGGGCTACTTTGTAAGTTAACTAAGATCACGTTCAAACACTATAGCACAACAACATTTACCATGACACTGTTTCTCTGCGTAGATAATTGACTTTAAAGCAGAAGACAACAACTGTTTTGCCTTCACAGAAACCATCAATATACATTATTTCCTATTGGTTTAAGAATGTTTTACTAATCTCAATCCTCCATGTACTTAACGCCAGAAACAGCTGACTTACTTGCCAAGTATTCCTCTATAGGGAGGTCAAAGTTTAGGGAAGACCTCCCTAAAACACTGACCTGTCAGCTCAGATTTTGGTCTAAGATACTCAGGTCAGTCAAAGATAGCTGAATGTCCATGCAGCGCAAAGAGCAGTTAAAGTGTTGTTGGTTTATATTTAGGGGGATGTAAATACCTGTGGCATCAATAAACAGAAGGGTTCTATTCCAGACCACTTAATAACAGATCCCTGTTCAGAATTTGTTAGCTCAGTGAAATAGCATCCTGTAGGGACGGATGTCAACAGAAAAATATGATGTAGCCTGGCAAGAGATGGGGAAAGCCGTTGAAATGTGTGGATTTTAATGGAGTTCATCTCTACGTGCTGACACAGTCCATGTCACTGAGTGTCACTGGAGATTCTTAATGGTTGACGATAGTCTGCTCGGGTTTACAAGATTGCATTTGAATATGCAAATGCTGCCATGATTAGTGCCTAAGCCTGATCTAAGTCAAGAGCCTTTGAGAGACAGAGACAAAGGGGAGACATACAGGCCCTGTGAAAGGGGAAAGAAAGGAAAATGTGAGGTGGAAGAAAGTTACATGAAGTCCTGGTATTTTTCCCTGGCAGCTACTCCCATTGCCCCTATTCTTGTCTCTCACACACACTTCATGCTCATTTTGAAGTTAAAGCTGTTAGAAAGGCAAAACAGTAAAAGTCAAAGGAAGATAAACATTACTGCAGTTAAAAATCACATTGTCTTCCTCTCCCACCAGTGGCCGCAAAAACTTACCCCGCATTGGGTGAATGAGTTTCCTTCAGGGGAGGGAATGATCATAACCACTGAACTGTAAGTGTCCTACTGTTGACATATGACCCATCGCAGTTATAAACCCAAACAGGTCCCCTGACTGCCAGTAGTACTCTGCTGAGCCTAATTTGTCTCAAAACAACAATGATAGCCCAGACAGTAATCCCTGCGCAGTATTTCTTCACCGTGAATTATTGGGAGATTAAATTATAAAAGTACACATGGTGCCTCATCAACCTTTTTAGGTTGATGGCCAGAGTGTTAATTATTTTACTTAGTTTTAATATGATCTAGTGCCACAAAAACACACAATCTGAACAACAGGGAACGCAAGGATTCAGGAAATAAGGGTTTAAATAATTGCTTTATGAACTTAATGTGACTTTAGTTGAGATTAATAAAGAGGGTTGAATTAAAGAGTAATTATTGAAACTGGATGAAATATGAGGAGGTTTCTCATTCACTACCATTCAACTTAAACTTAGGAAAAAGTCAATCTGAGTCTTCTACCCACGATGAATATATATAAGAAAGTATTTATGGACATAGAGAGCATTGCATCCCTGTCTGTCAATACTAGGACATGATTCTGATGTCTTGCATTACCACTGAGACATAACAGGTGATTTATTAAAGTCTGCACCAACTTGGTTTTAAACTGATTATTTGCAGGTGCACAACCAAAGTCTCACTCAGAAACTGTAATTTAATACTGTCCTGATTGTTTCAGTATGTTCAGTGTTTCAATGTGCCACGTTTCAAAACCGGTAAGGTTAAATGTATTTCATAGCAATCTCAGCAGAAAGAAATATTTCATGGAGCGGTAAATTGACTGATAGTTATTTTACCAAAGACAATGAGCAAAAGATTGTCCTTTCAGGTAGTAGCGGAACATAAGTTTAAGTTATGTTTTATAATTCATAATAAAGCTGAATACTTCTTTTTCAGTGTAGCATTTATGTCTTAATATGAGAATATACTGAAGAAATCATATCATATGATGTTTTGCTGGAAAGTCCAAAGCATTTTACTCTTTTCTGTTGTTGTTGTTTTCTTACCATTTGACTTGCTCTCTAGACTAACTGCTCAGAGAAGTCAGTGATGAGGGCACCGGAGAGCAGCTCTAACCATGTAAACACCTCCCCCTCACTCTCCCCAGAGAGCAGCCTTGTGCTAGCACACCCATGGCCTCCTGGGTCAGAGAGGAAATAAGCGAAGGGGCTGGTTAGTGGCAGGCTCACAGAAAAAAGAGAGAGGCAGGGAAAGGTCACGCAACACTATGTATGATTACTCTTACTCTTTTTTTTTTTTTTGCAGAATTACTACTTTTACCTAATCTAAATGAGAACCTGGTAAACCCAAACTTGTTGGACCTTTGGATAGGGAAATTGTCCAAAAAAATGTCCAAAGTGTAAAAAGGGCGGTATTTTATGCAGTAGTAGAAATAAAAATGATACAAAACAATTGTTTATAGTGTGTGAGGTAGACTATCACAATCTGGTTCTAGGGTACAGTGGCTTATCAACCTTAAAAAGTATGACTGAGTAAAAATAGATGGCTTTTAGACCATCTGCCCTGCTTCCATTGCACTCTGGCAAATAGACACAATATATCACGTTAACAAAAAACATGTCTTTGAACGACCACAACTGCAATATTGTCTTTTCTGCAAGTTTAAATGTAAACCGTGCATTTCATTGCATCATTGTTCACTTTAGCGACGGGGGACATTTTGCTGTGGCCAATGGCACAGCAGGACCTCCACAGTCCAAACTGGGCTATGTTTTAAAACCTCACACTACTGCTCGCCTGGATTCTCTTCCATTTCCTCTGTCAGGCGTGGAGGCTGAGAATTTCCACATGCAAAGGCACAGGGCTTCATACGACCGAGATGAAACATTCTGTCTGTACATATTATCACATCATTAGGGCCCGAAGGGAGCCGTGAGATAGATTGGAAGCTGTCTACCTGCGAGGCTCAGATGAATTTATGAAGCACTTTATCATGATGAAACATTAGTGGAACACTTTGTCTCATTCCATTTGTGTTTATCTGAGGGAATAAAGATCATCTCTCCCTCGATCTCCCCTGTTTGCTGTTCATTCTCCCTGTCTCTTTTTGTCATTTATGTCTTCTAATCCTTGACCCTTACCAGGGTTTGATGCTGCTGGTTACTGGCACATGATAAGTGGTGTCTGAGCCTTGGGGTCCAGCCATTCATGCCATGTGTGGGAGGCAGCAAATTGTCCATTAAGTGTTTATGCTGAGGCCCGAGAGAAGATTTGATATAGTGGGGAAACAAAATTAATATGTACCAGGAAATTCAATTGTCTTTCTCTCCCTCTACTCTCTGCTGTTTCCCCCTTTCCAGCAACTTTGCGCCTGAGTTTGGCTCCCACACCGAATCAATTTTACATGAAAGCACAAGTTCAAACAAAGTTTAAATGAGGACTCTATCGTTTACATCTTTGAGCTTCTGCACAGCCTTAAAGCCAATGTTTCTCAGTGTTTATTTCAAAGTGCTTCTATGACTCAGGCGCTTCCTCCAATGATGCCGAGACTCCAAGCGGCACAATTGAAGGAAGTTTTGTTTTCTTTCTCACATGCTGGACTGTGCTGCTGCAGGAGCTCTAGGTAAGCAGAGGAAACTCCCTCTTTGCTCAAGTGTGAAGGTCTTTGACCTTAGCACAGCTGCAGTTAATTCATGTAGTGAAAGTGGGAAAAGTTCACAGAGGTGCTTCTTCATTATCAAGAGACTCTAAGTGAGATCAGACGACCTTGGAAGGAAGCCTTTCACCGAAGCCTGCAAATCTGAGGCTGTGTTGTTGATAGTCAGCTGAGGGGAAGGTGAAGTCACTCCATCTCAGGTCAATTCCAGGCAGTTCTGATTTGTCAAAAGAAGATTGTGTTACAGCAGCAGGAAACTCCTAGTGGCTCTTAGGCCTGATCACTCCCATCTCTGCTGACCACAGGGCATCCTCTGTTCTCCAAACGACCGGCTAGTATTGAACCCCAGCAACACTAAGCTCTCTTAACAGTATGAACTGAATCTCAGGTGCATACTCAGTCCAAGCTTAACTGTTCAAGCAACTAAATGAAGCCAGATATTGATGTATTTTTAATATAAAAAAAAGGAGCACCTTTATTTGGTGTATTCATAGAGCCAGATTTTTTTCAGTTAAGACAATTTGTACACTTCATGTATATTATTGTAAATCTTAACCGGTGAATTCTACAATTGCATTAGTAAAATCTTATACACAGACACACACAGTTTTTTAGACAGAAGTTTTAACAGAATTATCTACTTTTAACCTCACCTATTTTAATTTGGCCAAAGAAGTCATAGTGCGAAATGTCCAACATAAATGTCAAACTGTAAGACTAAGTGAAAACAAATGAGCTACTCATTGAACATACGTACTACAATGTGCCTCCCATAATCTGTAAGATTATGTAGATCTGTCTGATGGTGTGAATCCTGTGGGTTTCTAGTCCTTAGAAACCACATTTTTCTCTTTGAGGCAGGTAGATATTACTCAGGGACGGCAAAAACTTGTGAAAGGTGTTAGATACAAAACAGTAATTTAATGAAATATTGTTGTATGGTAAAAAGGCTTTGACACATACTGACATAAACAATACTTGGAGAATCTGCAATGTGTCCGCATGCTGGAAACTGCTATTTACGGCCCGTAGTTTCCAAGAAAAAAAGAAAAATCTGCATATTGTCCAATTTGGCAGATCTGTGAACAGAGCAGGTCATTTGCTGGAAAACACACTGTGAGCATTAATTTCTCCAGTACCTTCTATCCAAATGCCACAAAAGGCTTAAACTAAACGGAACATTTCCAGTAGGTGTAAACACAACTGACTCAGACAACCACAAAACACATTTGTTTTTGGCCACATGTGTGGCCACATGTGTGCAAAGTCTGGGTCTGAATTACCAGACACTGGTATCATTTTTATGTTAACCAATATGCATGAAGGGTTCATAGTTTCCAGTTGATGGTATGAAGACTCGTAGTTAATGGAATCTCTAATCCTTTTCCTTGAAGATAGTTAAACCTGGCTCAACTGTGCTACGTCTTGCTGCTGTAAATTACAATGACATTTCAAATTTAATTTTAATATGATGCATTTCCATAGTTGTAAAATGTATTTTCATTTGTGCTGTTGAAAGAGAAAACATGTCATGGAAAAGTGGAGTGTCTGTAAACCTGGTGTACAACAGTAACAGAAACATCCGGATGAACTAATGAGGACCTTACCAAGGACACTACTACAGTTTAGTTCTTCGTTTTACTTCCAATGAAGTGCCAAATGTTTATTTATTTATTTTTATTTTTTTGACAAAACATGCACCCTGCAAGATCATGCTTTTCCATCACATGGTTTCAAACTTTATTTATTTAAAGGTTTTTACACATAAGCTCTGTTTATTATATTCAGTCAGAATAATAATAAAAAAAAAACATTGGGAATTCAAAAAGATGGAACAGGAAGAGTACGATCACCAGGCAGTGGAAAGCTACGACAACACCTTGAAGATTTTACAAAATGGTTTCCATCCGTTTGCAGGTACAATGCACCAAACTGGCAGCAGCTCAGCTGGAGGCCAATCAATTTCCATCTTGTTTGATACGTGCAGATGCATTTAGCAAGTTGCTCATCCATTCAGCCAATAGGGCACACCTCCATTCAGACAGGGATTATCTATAAGCTGCTACAAAAAACCCAGAATGGAACGCCCTGACAAAGGAGCTGAATTGTCCATTCAACTGGTTCAATACGACATAGTTACTCACAGTCATAAATGTTGAGCCACAGACACACCTGCCTGGAATAGATCTCCATTTCTGCACAGCCCTGCCCTGTGGTTTACTGAATGCACCACCACTACAGCAACCAAAAGGATGTCACCTTGTTTAACGCAGACAGACAAGGGCCCTTTTTTCTCCAGTGGGAATATTTGGAACCTACTTTTCCACTGTTTGTTTATTTATGAGAGGGAACCCTCCCTATGACAGATTTCCATTTACCTGGTACACTGAAAAAGAAAATAATAGAACAACAACCTGCAGTTCAGGGTAAAAACTAACTTTCAAAAGCCATCTCTGAGTAGAATATCTTCTACTTTATATCCCTGTCTAATCACATTAAAGGAAAAGAAAATTAAAATTTTTGAGCCAAATTCCACAGTGAACAAAATGTTCCCTACTAGCCCTCTCTGCTTTTCCTCCTTTCACATTTTTGTGGTTTATCTAGTCACTTCTCAGAAGGTTGAACAGAGTCAAACAAAAATAGTGAGGAGAAAATATTTGTATTTGAAAAAGAAATTGACGTTGAGATTGGATTCAAGGTAATCTGTATACTACATACAGTAACTTCTCTATACTCCTCATCATTGCCTGCATCTCTATGTTGTTGTGTTCATAGGTTTCACGATGTATAAATATTTTTCTTATTCCTAGGATGATGCCGAAAACAAAAAGCTTCCCCATTAAACAGTTAAAAATAGATCCCGCTGTCATCTTGTGGTATGACAGTTGACCACATCCAGTTTCACAGATTCTTACCTTGGCATTGACAAAGCACAAGGGCTTTTTTTTTTTTTTTTCATCCGTCGTTCTTTTTTCTGACACCTCTCACCCAAGAATGGAACATAAAAATGCCCATGGAAAGTATTAGATGAGAAATGAAAACAATGTCGTACCTAAGATGTGGGTGGAAGAAATGTGAGATAGGAAGCCACAACTTTACCTCTGATATATTTTTTTTGACATTCGCATGTGTTGTTTTTTTTTTCCTTTTCTTTTCATCAGCTTACAGAAACAGAATGCTAAAAGAGTAAAAGGAAAGTTTAATCTCTTAATTGTTGAAGGTGCTGGTACTTCCCTAACAACCTCCAATGACAAAGCTAAAAATACATTCTGGCTGCAAATCCTTGTTTAGCCGAAGATAAAGTTGAAAAAGGGCCAGCATACTGGCATAGGCTGAATTTTTCCAAAGGGAGTTCCTCCCATGAAGGAAGCTTACTCCCAACCAACATGTGTGCCTGTCTGTGTGTGTGTGTGTGTGTGTGTGTGTGTGTGTGTGTGTGTGTGTGTGTGCGTGCTTGAGTGTGGGGAAAGTAGGGTATGCTATTGCAGGTGTGTGCCTCCTACCTTGAAAGAGGGAACTGTTTTTGACTCTATTCTTGGCATCAGTCAGTTGACATTGTTGGTGCTAATGCAAATCCACACAGACTGGTAACAGAAGTTGGTCCATGAGGTGAAATGACAAAAAGTAAGCAGGCTTGTTGCGATGCTCGTTTTTGGTTTGCGAGTAGAATTAACACATTAACTACTGCTATAGAGTGGTAGTACTGGGTGATTTGGTGCCGGGCCGCAGAAAAATAGTGTTTCCTTTTGGCCCCATCTGGCTATTACTTACACTTGATCCATACCCATATCAACAAAATAACTTAACAATAGAATGGCTAGGATTCCATTGTCAATAATGCAACTATATTTGATTAGGAAATATTTTCTCAGTGAAGACAACAACGATAAACTCAAAATGACTCAAAATCATTGATACAAGATTCTCACCTTGCATGCAAGTTAGAGTCTGTGTGCACTTGATAAATCGTTGTTGTGCCCATGCACAATTAATTTGGATAGGAAGGTTTTATAGGTAGGAAAATATTTATATATTATTTATCTACCATAACTTATTGGCTCCTCACCGGTCCGTGAAAATAGTGCAAGTCATTTAACCGGTCCGTGGTGCAAAAAAGTTTGGGGAACACAACTTTAGAGTACACTGTAAGTATCTAAATAGTCACTATTGTCAGATTTATCTTTTAAAAGCACAGACATGTGTAACCCTAAAACAAATGGAAACTACAGGCAAGTCAGTAAAGCAGAAGCACTCAACATGACATTGATCTATGGAGTGCTTAGATGAAGACACTGTTAAGACAGAGGAATATGTTTATTTTTACAAACCTTGCCGATTTTGATTTTGTGTAACAATATGTTTAGCTTAGTTAAGAATTTACTCAACATCCAATCCCAGCATTACGATTATGCTTTTAAG
Source organism: Paraplagusia blochii (assembly GCA_016785265.1). NCBI lineage: Eukaryota > Metazoa > Chordata > Actinopteri > Pleuronectiformes > Cynoglossidae > Paraplagusia > Paraplagusia blochii. The sequence goes on along the minus strand of JAFBJS010009257.1, from coordinate 88,048 downwards.
ATTTGTCAAAGAGTGAGGATTTAAAATTCAGACATTTCAGAGGTTTTCTGTTTAAGTAGAATCTACTGATGCCACCTGTCAACCTATTTCACACCCCAGAGTGGGTGGACTTCCTGTTTCGGCTTCTCAATGCGAGCTGTGCCTTAGCAGGTCTTTACCCCTCTCTAGATCACCAAGTTTCATCGTGACAAACTGTGTCTTAGGAGCTTCTTGTTTGCGCTCGGTTACCCCTAACTCTGGGGCTCCCAGTCGTCTTTGGAGTCACTTCCCTCTGTTTTGCCAGAAAACACAAGAGCAGATAAAGGCAGGAGACTGATCAGTGTCTGCCTGAGACTGTGGGAAAGACAAGGGCACAGGAACTAGAGCAGGAAGGAGAAGATGACAAGTGAAAAACAGAGATGGCTGCACGGCACTGATATGAGTTTTAAAGGCGGGATAATGACACTGATATGTTTGGTTTGCAATGACGAATCCATGGTATTTTTCACCCTGTGAGCCAAGTATTTTGTGGAGGCTTGCCAAATGTGGTCTTATCAAATTGGAATGCTTTGTAACATGCAGATTAGCCTTTGGTTGAACATACTAAGGTTTCAGAGTAAGTAAATAACTTTGCTCGTCTTCTCGAGAACAGAAAGTTCATCACCTGATTCTACTGGGGCGGATTTGGGGCAGACCCCATTTCCTGGTATAAGCCAATGTTACATGTTAAGAAATAAATAATAATAAATAATTCTGTACAGCTAATGAATAACTAATCTTCTGGTGCCCACATTTCAACTTCAGAACTAAAACTGATCAATGTCCTCTTTTCTTTCCGCAGTGAACGAGATCATCAGAAATGACCTCTCCAGCATTTCTGTACATACTCACGCATAGATGTTTCACCACAGCAGCAGCAGCAGCAGTGACCACCTCATGAAACCAACGAGTAAGAGGACAGAGAGAGAAGGCGAAAATGAACAACACATATTTGAACAGGACCTTCAACGCTCACTGAAATCCACGCTGCTGATTCACAGTGACAATCACAGGCTTGGACATCGCTTTGACAAAATGAAACAAATGAATGTTATGTTTACAGAAAAAGGAAAGGTCATATATCAGGGGCAATGTATGACTACACTTGCCTTAATTCACAGAGAAAATGGTTTTTGGACCAAATGGCTCAGTGGGCTTTTGTGTAGCATTGACAAATGACAATCTCCATTGTGACAGTGACCTGTTTGTACTGTAAATATATGAGCAAACTACAATCCTTGTCACTCCTCTGTTTGGCTATTGGTGCGGTCAGTCCACAAAAATCGAATCGGTGCCTTATGACGGTGATGGTAGACTACAGATGACAACACAGAACCATTATGCAAATGCGAATGGTTGGAAACACAAAGTCGAGAATTTTATATGACATTTTTCCAATATTTAAGCGACTTGTTTACAGGGAAACAGCATAAAAGGATAGAGGACATAGGGAGTATGTGAATTGCAGGTTGTCTTTCTTGTATTTCTGTTGTATTATTGTATTGTATTTCATTTATGCTCATGTTTATTGTATGGCGTTGGCTTGTATAAACCTGTATTTGACCAATTATATGTATGCCTTATGCGTTTATCGAGCAGTTTGCTAATGAGCTTCCTAAATGTTGTTTTTCGATGTTGTTTTTGTAGTTGTTTTTAATTTCACCTTGGTGCCTATTTTTAAAATCATCCCGTCTGGGTCTTCCAGTCTGTCACCAAGATGAAGAGATGCAGAGACAATCAGAGATGTATATAATACATATCCTACGACAACAGCTCCTGATTGCAGGGGCTTATAAAAGCAGGTAGCAGCCCCCGTAAAACCCTCGCCCCAAATCCACGTTAGAAAAGTTAGATAACAATATTATCACCTGATAAACTCTAATTGTGATACTCCAGGATATTGTATATTGTGTCTTGCACTGCAGGTTTGCATGTTAATAGGCTAAATTGCTTTGCATTTTTCTAGATGTTGCGATAATTCCATTGAGGAGTTAGCAGGACTGTTATTTGCAGATGGCAATAATTGATGCAATGAGACCAAAGGATTTTTTCTTTGGTGAAATTATTGTCTGACTTTTTCTTTTTCTGTTAGTGACTGAGGTTTAGAATGGCTCCACCATACAAGAAGTCATATAAACATTACGCACTTTACTGTAGAAGCAGCGGGTGTTCCTGCCTCCAGACCAAATATTGTAGGTTGATTTAAACTATCACGTCTTAATGTTCCCCAGTCACTGGGCTGACATCCTTTTAGATCTTTGGAGCATGCACATCAAACTGATTCTGGAGATGTTATCGCCATCACTTGCTTTCCATATTGCTTACTAAAACATTTTGGAATTGTAATCGCATGATAAGAGTTGTTTCTTAAAAGTTCCTCATTTTGTGCCTTAACACTTTTTTTCTTGGCTACAAACATTATTGCAAATGTTATGATGCTTTTCGGTGTAAACACAAAGGTGACACGTTTCTCTTAAAAATGAGATATTTATGGAAAAAAATTAAGTGTTTTAAGTGCATTTAATGTGTTCTAAGCAAATAAATAAATCATATTATGGTGAACCTATGTCAACAGACTGGATCACTCCATCTGTACCGACTGCGAACGTGTGCATAGTGGGAGAACAGAGAGGCACGAAGCTCCTGTTACGCCATGCTCCTTATATAACATAACATTGTGACATTATTTAATTCTCAACCAAAATAGAGACTGACTTCAGCAGAGATTGCCAATAGGACGACCGAGATCCCAAGACTTCAGATTTAAAAGAGCTAAGGGCCAAAAACAATATTTTAGAAAAGAAAATTGTCTAAATTAAACATTACATAATACTAGGGCCCAAAAAACCTATTTTCATTCCAAAATGAAAAAAAAAAAACAGGGAGAAAAATTTATTTATTTATATATTGGAGGGAAAAGAATGCATTTGATAATTCTTGACATCATTTAGTAGTTGAAAAAGTATTTTAAAGTGCAGTGATTTAAACCTCATCAGATGTTGTTTGTTAATAAAACAAACAAAACATACAAATGTTTATATTTACTGTTGGTTAAAGCAAGTGGAACAGTTAGGTAAAAAAGGCATGTGTACCAATTTAAACCTATAGTAGTGACCACCACTATATATTTTCCATTTCATTTATAGCCTGCTTTACTTATTTTTAATTGTATTGACAGGACAGTATGAGGTATACTGGGTTTTACAGTTTATCTATTTGCTGGTGGAGCGGACATTCTACAGTAACATGGCAAATCGCTCATCATCTGGTGGGTGATGGTTTGTTTCGAATTGAAATCAAACAAATGCTGTAGTTCACCAAGAAATGTGCAACAAGCTGCCGATGTGCCAAGTGCAAGCAGAGGCCTGTGTGTTTTCCAGCGAGCATTGTCAGTGTTGGGTAGTTAAGACTGAAACGGCTTTCCTCCACGGGAGCCATGCCACACTCCTGTGTACCACCTGCCAGTCCTGCAGACTTTTTCCATCTAGCAAAGTTATGAGGCACCCATCCCCATGGTGACAGAAGGCAGGCCTAGGCGGTGCTCCCCTGCACGACTGTGGTTAGACCAAAATAGAATCACTATTTACAGATGCAGTCACGCCCCTTATTTCCTGGCAATCTGTTCACCTTGATGTAGTCTTTATCAGACTGGGCACTGCCCTTGAAAACAATGGACAGATGACACCAGGTTACAGCCAAACCATCAAGGGACACTGAATAAACATTAAATGTGAACCGTGAAGATAATGATGACATTTAGGAACCTTTACTTTGGATTTGTATTCCCATTCTATTTTTTTTTTTTTCTAAAGAGAAGCACACAAGGTTTTATAGAATTAGCAACAGAAGATGATAAAAGCAAAGAAAAGGTACAAGGTACGTTAAAAATTTAGGTGTTAATTCATTCATTACCTTTTGCTTAATACTTTTGTGTAATGCAAAGAACTGATTACAACAGCTGGTTGGACAAGGACTTTCATTAATGATGGTGTTTTGTTAAGTCTAATCTTGCATAATGACAATTTACTTTAAAAAAAGTGAAATTATTTTCAATACTCAATCTCATTAGGTGTTTTCTTAATGAAAATACACAAAAACATTTATTAGACAATGAATTCCTTCCTGCAGGTGGCGAGCCCAGTGGAAGTCGACCACCATAACCGGGATTGGAACTTGCCCAGGAGGTGAACCCTGGAGTTTCACACGGGTTAAATCAAGCCTGGTTAAGCCATTGGTTAAATCAAAATGTTGTATTCTAATATTAAAAAGGAGCAATATTAAATAATATATATTATTTCGCAGGACAAGATTAAAATGTTTCGTGCTCAAGTTGAAGTTATTTTACAAAGTCAAATATTAAAATTACAGGTAAGATAATATACATTTGCAAAGAAAGTAAAAGCCGTTAGAGTATCATGAGGTATTTAAAAAAAAAATCATAATATCTGCACAAATAATAACATTATATCCTATGGCTGGACCAGATGTTCCTTCCTGTTATTCTGAGCCAAGTCTCTTTTAGACAAATATTTAATGGAGCCACATTGAGAGTGGTATTGATTTTCTCATAAGTAAACAAGATAGAAAATAAGTATTTAAAAGCTTGAGGAGTGATCCCAGAGTTGAAAATTCAAACATGGCAGTGAGGGTTTGTGTTCAGGTATACATTCACATGATTAATGTGATGCTAACAGAGAATAAATGGAACAGATGGATCCTGTGTGCTGGGTTTTCATTTTAAGACTGATGGTTCAGCAGCATTGATTCTATTTCATTGTTCCCTTTGGAAAAAACTTTTTTTTTTATAAAAGTTTTATTGCAAGTCTTATCTGAAATGCAAAAGCAATTCAGGAAAAAAAAAAAAAAAACACAGTATTGGCTTTTGATTTTTGGCCTTGAATGTTGGTGGCCTGACAGTCTTCTTAGGCTTTCACTGCTGATAACGTATGAAAATGATTTGTTATCTACAAGGTTTGTTCTCCAAGTGTCTGGAACTTTGTGAGTGCGTGTAATTCCTTCCATGATCTCAATGATTATGCAAATGTTTCTTTTCACTTGCGTTTAAGCAATGATGGATCCATTGATGATCTCACAGAAGCTGGCCTGAAACTAGCAGATGACGACTCTTTGATGGCAAAAGCAGAGACAACAAGAGTTCTCTTCATCTAGTTCTTGTAGGTCTGAGGCTCACAGAATGTGCCATGTTTTCCACCCAAGACACACCTGGCAGAGGGCGTAACTTCAAGTCTGATTGTGTAAATGTATGGCATCTCAACGTCCCTAGCTCCTCTGCCATTGGATTACCAAAGACCAATGAAATTGTTTTTTTTTTGCAAGGGAATGCCTGTCTCTTGGATTTGACTTTTTGTCCATCTTCTGATGATGTTGGACAGGATCAGGAATGAGGTGATTGGGGGAATACACAGACAGGAAGGTTTGGGAAAATAAAGCTAGAGAAGCCAGATTCAGATGGTTTGGACAGGTTCAGAGGAGGGACAGTGGTTATATTGGTAGAAGAGCGATCCATGAGATGGCGCTACCAGGTAGGAGACAAAAAGGAGATTGATGGATGCAGTCAGGGAGGACTTCGAGGTAGTTTGAGTGAGAGTTGAGGATGCAAAGGACAGAGCGGGGTGGAAATTGGTGATTCGCTGTGGCAATCCCTGAAAAAAAGGGACAAGGCGAAAGGAAAAGAAAAAGAAGAAGTCCATCTGCTGATAGTAAATCCTTAATATACCATTGTTAAGAAGACTTCATAGAGATGCCATAGGGTGGCTTTAAAAGATGCATTGAGGGATGACTGCCTCTGATAGCTCACAAGCCAGTTCTACATTTGATCACTTTCGGACCCTTGTGGTAAACTTTGATCTTTATTTTTGCTTTGTGATATATGTCAGATGAGCTCAAGAGAGCCTTTTATCAGTGAATACGATAGGAAGTGTCTGGATGTGTGTTTTTGTGTATTTGAGCATGTGTCCACATGTGTGTTTTTCATCTGTTGAAGGTGCAGCTGTCTGCCTCCACAGGTGTAAACAGATCCTTTCATGGGACAGTCTCACATGTTACAGAAAAAGGCAAATAATGACTGGCCAGGAGGCTGACACGGCTGCATCTCTGCCGACACAAAGACAAATCACCTTTTTAAAAGACACTTCAAGAGACGCTCTGAAAAGCAAACAGATGGGGACTGGAAAATCTTGTGCCGGGTTTTATTCTCCATCTGTAAACATTCAACTTTATTCGCTCTCTTTTGTGATGCGTGAAATGATGTGCAAGGTTTTTATAAAATTTACTGGTTGGACAGATGTTTGAGCTTAGTAAATGTGAAAAGTGAGAGTTTTCTTTAAGTATGTGTTTATACGATCAGAGCACACGTCTCAACCTCAGAGCAAATGAGTGATTCCAAAGGAGTCACTCATCTTTTGGGGGGAAAAAAAAATCTCAAAAACACACACTGCAATCATTCTTCCACTGTTTGCAGTAAAAGATTTGGTACATATGCAGAATGTTTATGTTGAAGTTCACTGTAGCACACATTAGGGATGCTCTTAATGGGCTACAGTAAAAGCCCTTGCTAGTCAAGAGTTCAGGCAGGTGCAGACTCTTACAGTAGATAAAGGAGACTGGTACTGGAGATGAGTTCACGACAATCACTGTGAGGCTTTTAGACGCCTTCTCCAAGCTCAATCTTCATTTCCCCTGACACTGATTTTGCAATAAGGATCCGGAGAAAAGGGGAATGTCCATCTATTCATTTTAATGATGCCTCATTATTGACTGCTGGCAGGGAGGGGGCGGGCAAAGGTAATGATTCTTTGTCTTCGCTGGCCAATCACTCCTCTTAAAGGAGTAGGACTCAAAATCGGGCCACTAATGGATGACCTTAAACTGACCCCACGTGCAAACCACACAAAGTGACTTCCCGGCTTAGAGTTAGAGTTTCAAGATCTAGATCAGATATACCGTCTGTAAATGAGAAAAGGAAGTTGTTTAAATATCAAATATTTAGCTACTATGCAGTATTGGAATTATATTACTTGTGCAATGCAATTAATTTCAGGTAAAACAAAAAAAATGCTGATTTATTTGCAAGTAAATAAGAAAATTAGTTTAAAAAAAATTAAGTGTAACATTGAAGCAATTTTTAGTAATAAAACATATCTCTTAAAACTTTTTGACACTGATCTAAATAATATTACATATTTTATCCTAAATCAATGCACTGTTAACTTTAATATAGTCAGTAACGTATAAGATTTTTTTGTTGTTCTTAAGTTTGTGTTTGTTTTTGTTCAAGTTAGTATATAATTCCACCAATGAATAGCCACTGTAAAACTATCCTACTTTCGCCTCTAAGACCATAGTTTCTTCTTCTTCTTCTTTTTGCTTTGCACCTTTTTTTTCCAGGGGTTCCAACAGTGAGTCAACAAATTCCCTGCAGCACTGTTGGTAACCCGGGCCCCGACCGATGTTTTCTCGCATCTTTGATTTGGCCAAGGTTTTACGCCAGATGCGCTACCTGATGCAACCCTCACGATTTACCCGGGTTTGGGACCAGCACTAAATAACACTGGTGTTATTTAGTGCCTCCCTAGTGGCTGGTTTCTCTAAGTCCATAGTTTGATCACACCTTATAAGCCTTTAATATATATATTGATTAAAAACCATGTGCCTATTGCACAGAACCACAAACAGCAAGGTATTCAGCCTTTACCTCAGTGTCTACGCTCGTCTCCACCAGCCTAAGCTGTCATCAGTCTGTCAAGGTAATGAACCCTTACTTTACTGCAAGCCTCCAACAGCTCTTTAAGGCCTACTTCACACCACTGAAGAAATACACTCAGGTATTAGTTGTTCTGCATGGATGGTCTGTTGCATGATAGGTGGGCGGGGAGGTTATTAGGAGCGTTCATCTCCAAGGCTCCCCAAGCCATACTATACTGAAACTGACCACAAGACAACCCTATGATCCTCAAAGATTACCTGTCTCCTGCTGTGTATATGAATGTTTTATCATAAAAGCTTTTCTTTTTTGCTAAGTGCCTCCTTGAGTGTTTGCTTTTAACTTTTGATTACTTTATGTCTTGTGAGGAAGAAAAAAGAAAAAGAGAAGGGCCCATTTGAATATAATGGACTTAACGGGAAAGGTAGTCCCTGTTGTTTCATTGAGAGATCGGAGCACAGTGGGATAATACATCTAAGCCAGTGTTTAAAAAAAAAAAAAAGTTTGGACAAAGAGGTAATTTTTAGTGTCTTGAGCCAGGTTTTTATGTTGACATTGTAAAAGTTGGTTAAGCAGCTGGAGAGAGCCCAGGGAGACAATAGACATGACACAATCATACATAAAGTGATATAATAGGTTCTGTATAGGATCCATATGTTACTGCCTGTGAGGAAATATAAGATGCCATGTGGCACCAGTCTAAAAAGGCTCATTAACATACGGTTTCAACATATCTGTGTTTGATGTGTTGGAACAAATGTCAATCTGCTGTTTTTATGCCTATATATGATATCCAAGTTTCTCTTTTATAAAGTTGTGAGTCATTTAGGAGGTAAAAAAAAAAATCTCTCTTTAAGACTAGACACTGAGATTTCCAGGCCTCACCCCTCCTCCTGTACGTTTTACCAGACCCAGCGTTGCAAGAGGGGAATGGTCGATTGCATAACGGCAGGCGAGACTTGATCGTTCCTGGCCTTCTCACAAAATTCAATCATTCTCTGCATACTCCAATCCCATGGCGGCCCATTAAAGAGGAGCACAGGCTAGGATTTCCCTTCATGTGTTTTAAATTGAAATTACGGTCACAAAGTCTGCAATCCGCATGAAGCAAGAGAGTCATTGAGGTAAAACAGTGATAGAAAATAAAACAAAGGAAGGAACGGTGAGGTACACGGAATGATGAAGAAGAACACACCTTTAGTTTCTCCAAGTATACAACTGGTTCATTTTGCCATACTTTCAGGAGTCAGTCTGTTTTCTCTACCTTAACCACATTGCCCAGTGACATAAAAAAAATTGAAATCTTATTTTTTTATGTCAATGGTCAAAGAAATAAGCAAAGGCCAAAATAGTGTAAACAGGTCTGAATGCCATGGACACAGTTCATCGTGAGTCATAGAATCTACAGGAAGAGGTAAGGAGTATTGACGACCCAAGGTTTAAAAAACAAAAAAAAATCTACCACTGGGACCTGAATCAGACACTGACTAGCCATGGGTTCCTCATTCTTGTGTCTTCCCACACACATGGGAATTAAGTGTTAGGAGGATATGATGCAGATGTGATGAGGACCTGGACAAACACCCCTGGGAGATGCGTCATCACTCTTCATTTTTTAGAAGGTTACAGCAATGTAAAGGTTTTAGGAGGACAAAAATAATACTACTATAATTAATCTACTGTTAATAACATGCTCAGTCGTAAAATCTAATTCATTTTCCATACATTCATCAATAGACCGTCAGGAAACTCAACCGAAACTTTTGTTATTTAGGATCTCAATACGTGGTTTTAGGCCAGCTTGTGCTAATGTTGCGATCATACAGTGACATCTACTGGACGTTTGGAAGAACTTAAAAATATATTTAACGGCGTTTGTTAGTGAAGTTCATAATAATTCACTTCTACTAATTCTTAGATCTTTATGTGTCTCATTTTCAGGTTTTCTAAAGCTCTTTGATCAACCTCCATAAAATGGCGTTTAATGCCTTGTTTCAACTCCAAAGAACTTTTAGTAAAACACATGCCATCAGTGTAAAATTATTTCTTCCACTCATCAGTAACATTGGATCAGCAGTGTTTACAAGGTTTATACAAAAGGTTTTAAAAACAAATGGAAATGACATGAAGAATGTTGTCAATGGGAAACAAACAAAAAAAAAACATACAAATGCATCACAACCCAAAAATCTTTCAATAAAGCCCAAAAACACATGTGTACTGATCAGTGCAATCATATCATATACAACAAAATAGCACCACAGCTCTGATCCAAAAATCCAAAGAGCTTGACCTAGGTCAAACATGATGGTAATTATGATGCCATCATGCGCCGAATCAACATCCAATACTGAACACGCATCAACTACTTGGATCTAGTTTTTGCGGCTAATCTTCCATCCAGCTGTAAGGATATTCATTACACACAGCGATGAGCGAATGTAAGCACCAACACATTAGCAAAAGCAAACAATGGCAGGCACGGCGGCCACAATAAACACAAACAGATTTGGTCATTCCACAAAAACCAAGCACGAGATGCAATGGAAGACCAGCCGTTTTGATAGAAAAAAAAATGGTCCTACTATTTTGAAGATCTTCATCATCATGAGCTTTTAGGCCTGTTGGGGAAAAAAAAAAAGTTTGGAGTCATTGTCAAATCTAAGAGGAATGACAGTCATTACTAGCAACATACGGTACGTGTGTGAATGTAAGGGGAGAACAGGAGAATAGTGACAAGGAGCAGAGGAAGAGAAGGTGCAGGAAATTAGATACTTAAGATCAACTGCTCAGAGCTGAGGTTCTCTTTAAGGGTGATTGGGATGGACAGGATCAGGAATGAAGTGATTAGGGGACAACACAGACAGGAAGATTTGGAGAAAAGGCTAGAGAAGTCAGATTGAGATGGTTTGGACATGTTCAGAGGACAGTGGATGCATTGGTAGAAGAATGATCGTAGAGATGGAGCTACCAGGTGGGAGACAAAAGAGAAATTGGAGAGGATATAAAGGTAGTTGGAGTTAGAGTTGAGGATACAGAGGACAGGGGGAGATGGAAAATGTTGACACAATGTGGTGACCCCTGAAAAAAGGGACAAGCCAAAGGGAGAATAAAAAGAAGAGAAGTCATTGTCAAACCTCTGCCTCATAATTTTATAGCAACACAAAGGGCACTAAATAAAAAATACAGGATGATTAAATACAAAACTTTGGTAAAAAAAAAAAAAAAACACAGAACTAAACTTTTCATCACAAATTCAGGAAGCTAGAGACAACAATAAAAACTTATAATTCTGTAAATTAATTTAACAGTAAGTTAAAGTAAAGTAAGTTAGTTAGTAAAGAAAATCGTTCAACTGCGTTTCACTGTTAGTAATGGCTATTTACTGTGTGAGAAAACCGTTTCTACGTTTTCAGGTGACTTTTCAGAATGTGTTATTGATTTATTGTTGCAGTTAATGTTTGTCCATAATTTATTCGACATATTAAGGTAACGTGACTAGAGTTACTAACCTGTTGGGACGAGTCGGGACCACGGGTCCAGGCTTGGTGCTTTTTCCGAGATAACGGTTCTTAAAGACCAATTTAAATCCACAAGAGAAATCGTCGAGAGCCACATTTGTGAGGCGTCAAACGTGATACATCAACGGGTCATTTTAAAAACGTTCCTTTCCTCAGTAAAGCGCTTTGGATACTTCTTTGTTTTTCGAAAAGTTTTAAAAACGTACATATTTGTGTTTTGAGAGGTGACGGTCGTCGAATAAACGGGTTCGTCACACAGAGAAAACCACCACCTGCAAGTAGAAACTCCATTAACACCTGAAGCTAACCATGATCCTCTGCGGCCTGACCGTCAAAAAAAAGAATTCTGTATTAAAGCTAGTTATACCACAGTTAGAATTGAACATTTTAATTAGTTTAGACCAAAATTTGCTTTTTTTTTAACTTTATAGCTTTTTAACACAAAAACTCCTACTTCTACTCAAAACAATGCCGATTCCACGACACATAATTTGTTTACAGTTTAGTCAGATGCACCCTAGTTAGCAATAATTGTCTCAGTGCCTTCATGAGTTTATTTAAAGTAGGTCAGAAAGATCAACAGTGTGGTATTAAAGTATTAAAAAATCATGTTACAATTCCTGAAAGCCTTTGCACTTGTTATACAAATATCAGTTTCATAGCGCATAAGGTGAAGGGAAAAGTTCACAGGAAAGTTGTGAGACCAGCCATGGTGTAAAGTTTAGAAAAACTGCTAATAAGCAAAAGACAAAAGGCAGAGCTGAAGGTGGCAAAGTCAAAGATACTGATGAGATTCTCTTTAGGAGAGACAAAGATGGACAGGATCAGGAATGAGGTGATTTGAGGGACAACAGACAGGAAGGTTTGGAGATAAAGCTAGAGAAGTCAGATTGAGATGGTTTGGACATGTTCAGAGGAGGGACAGTGGATATATTGGTAGAAGAATGATCCTAGAGATGGAGCTACCAGGTAGAGACAAAGAGGAGATTGATGGATACAGTGCAGATGGACATGGAGAGAGTTGGAGTCAAAGTAGAATATACAGAGGACAGGGTGAGATGTAAAACTATGGCAACCCCTAAGTAAGGGACAAACTAAAAGAGAAAAATGTTTCATGGCGATTAAAGTAAGCTTGAGATATATACTGAAAGTCATAAATTTGTATATCAATATTTTCTATATTTTAAACATGGGTCAAACCCAACACCCGGGGGCCATATTTGACCTGTAGTATCATATCAAATATGCACTAAGGTAGGCATCCAGGTTCATACACATATGAACTGGGAGGGGGTGAAGGGTTGTAGTATTAGTGTATGTTATTGTACATACATTTAGTTTTATATTTTGTTGTCATGCGAAAATGATCAAGGAAAAACAACAGCAAACAAATACTGGTGGTTTTTGTTTTACCCAGAATTTCATTTATCTTGTCTTCATTATAGTAATATACTATATATAAGCTTAGGTTGTTCCATGGTCAATACACAAAAGTCTGTTTCCATGTGAATACAAATTCCTTATTACAGATCTTAAAAGAACAGGAAACATGAACAACTGCCAACACCTGTTCAATAAATATCAAATTTGGCCCCCAACTTTATCACGTGTTTTAGTTTTGGCCCCAAAAGAAAAACACTGCCACCTACAGGAATTATAGGCTTTAATGCAACAGTAAAAACAACATTTCATTTGGTCTGGTAAAACACACATTGATGCCATATGTAATGCTTTTTTTTTTTTTTAGACAACATGATCTGAAAATCAGACACAAGACTACAAATGATGGTACCTAATGAGAAATGAGGGCAGAGGGCAAGTGTATTTCCAATGACAGTGTAACAGACTCACATTGTTAAGAGCTGACATTAGTTTATAAATAGATTTTGCAAAAAAAAAAATCAAAAACACTCAAACAGGGACAAGCACTATTGTGCATTTTCCAGTGGTAAGTTTGAATACATACACTCAACTCATGACAGAAACTTAAGTCTTATTTAAAATAAGTGCAACTGTACCGCTATTTTGCACAGTAGTGTTTACCATTATAAATAAATAAGTCTACAATGAGCATTTAGTGTTGCAGGCGTCGCCTGATTTGAAGAGACTATAGACACTGACGAGGGGGAACATTGAAATGGCTCCAACCATGGAACCCAACTGTACCACAGCACCGCACCACACGAGGGCACTGTGGCCCTCATTCCGCAGGATTACGCCAATGATGACTTTCACATAGGAAAGAGACAGGACAAATAAGATCCAGGCCAAGACCTGCAGCACAAAGAAAAATAAAGTTTAAAATGGAATGGTTCATCAGTTATGTCAGAAGTCTGGTTCTCCCTAATATAAATTGAAATAGAGAACAGAAAACAGTGTAGATTCTTACAATAACAACAGTTCCAGAGACACTATGCACCAGGAGAGGACAGGGACTCAAGGCAGCCATGGCCATGATGTAGGCTCCAAACCCAGTCCCAAAGATGATAAGTAAAGCAATGAACGGGAGAGACCTTAAAGCGAAAAGATTTGAAATTATTATCAAGTAGTTTCTGGTACAATACAAATAAAACAAATAACCAAATTTGTCTTACTTGATTGGCTTCAACATGGCAATGAAACAGGCCACAGGGTTAGCAACAGCTGCCATGGTCGTGGCTAAGTGGTAGGCTTTGTTTCCATAAGGCAAACAGGAGTAAGACTGTACTGAAGGCAACACTGAATTGGTCAGTGCATTGACCCACGCCAGCACCACAAAGATGAACACCACCTCTGTGTTACTGTATGTACCCCTCCCAAAAGAGCTTTTGGGTTCCCAACTGTCAGGCTGCCGGAGACTGATCATGGGCTTCTGTTCTGGACTTTGATTTTGCATACTCAAACCTTGATCTCTCTTTACTATACTATCCTCTCTGTAGTAGAGTTCAGCTCGTTCCCGAACCACAGCTGGGTGAAAGTTGAGTAGAACGAAGGCAATCAGGGAGACTGTCATCATGGCAGTGAGGAAAAAGAAGAAGACCTTAGCAGAGAACCTAGCCGGCATGTATATGGCTTGTAGCTCCAGACTGTCAGATGAGGTGCTATCTGTTGTGTTAATGGCAGCAGCTTCGGTGGGATTCTGACAGTGAACCAGGCCAACACCTTGAATCAAAGCCATCAGTCCAGGCACCAGACCACTGAGGCCTTCCCCTACAAAGTACGTGGTGACGTACTGTGGATGTAGCCTCGTCATAAAAGGCAGGAAAGTAACTGAAGAGGTGCAGTCCACTACTGAAAGAAGGAAGCTCAACACCAGCAGTGGAACACTGTGCAAAGCACCGCCTATTGCCACTGAGACTTTCCAGAAGATGGCCAGCAGGAATGTAGCAATGATTCCCAATCCCAAAATGCAGTAGATAACTGTCCGCTCTTTCAGCACTCCAGGCCGGAAGCGATGCATTAGGGTGATGAAGAGAGGACCGATGTTGGCCATCTGGACGATGACTGTGAGGTATGATGGCAGGTACCAACCCTCTGGGATCTTTGGTACGATCAACGGTAGCTCCACCCACATTCCATTGATGGCAACCCATGAGCCCATACCAAGCAGACAGGCCAGCACGTGGGTGAGCAGTGACATGATGTTGGCATGAAGGAGGTGAATCAGGAAATGAAGATGTACCGCCTCTGAAATACAGACAAAACAGAAAGCAAACAAGGATTAGTTATGGCAAGAAGACCTTGATACTTACAGGATCTAATAAACTTAAGTTTCTTCAGTCATTCTGTCTGATGAGGTAAGTACCTCAAATCCTGTAATAAAGTTTAAAGAAAAATATGAACATTTTCTGAGAGAGAAAAAAAGGAAAGCAAAAGTCTTGTCATTACACCACATTGCACACAACTAAATGTGACCTCTGCATTTAACCCCTTAACCAAAGTGAACAGTGGGCAGGTTTGAGCGCCCAGGGACCAGTGAGTGGTGATGGTGCCATGACACAAATTGTAAACCCTCTGAATCTGTAAAGTGGCCTGGGACAACACTTGTTGTGATTTGGCAGACTAAAGAAATAAAGTTGAAGTTGTTGAAGTTAATTATTCAGGGTCGCAGGCACAGCTAGCTCCACAAAATCACATTGCACCATATTGTGAGCCCACAAGAAGTGACGTGGATCGGGACAGTGCTATGCTTAACCACTAGGTTAAGCATAGCTACTACTGCCGGAATAAAATGCAATATTTTTAAATTGCAATGGTTATTATTTATATAGGTAATGTAAACACAAATGAATGAAAACGTGGAAAACGTTTAGAGTACATAACAAAAATCTATTTATGTGTATATTACAGAATTACTTGACATTTTGAGCACATACATGTATTTATTTAACTAAAGAATGTATGACATTGACTGTGTCTGCCAATGTGATTGAGGTGACCTTACTGTTCCCTCTCTTTAGTCCATTCTCTCCCCCTGTGGAAGGGACGTCTGACCTTTCACACAATGACACAGAACGTATGTTGGCACTCCACCTTACTGCTAGCGCCAAAACACCATGTGGTCGTGACACAAAACAAACACGATTTAAAGCATTTCAATAAACCAACGAAATGCAATGTTTTAAATGCTGGTTAAGGACAAAGTAAAGCTGGAAAGTCCGACACTTCTTACACCATCACCGGCGACACTGTCACGTGGTACCGGCTGCAAACGCAATGATCAGATTAGTTAACTGACATCTACCATACGTCACAGTCCTTCCTCCTTTTTAAAAAGTCGTTCTATACTTTTAAGAATATATTCGTAACATACTAACTTCTTACCTCGTTCAACACATCACCCCCTCTGTTTAGAAACCGTCACATCCTTTCCTTTTATGACAGCTGCCAAGTGCCTGATAATCTTGTGTGTATGTAGCTACGCTAACTCAGAAACACGCATGCGCACACGTGCTCCTCCTTTATGAAACTACCACCGGGCGGTTTTAATGCCAGCTTCACTTGCCTCCTTTCCACCTAAAATAAGTACATTTAGAACATTTTTTTACCGAAATGCAACAAAAAAGAGCATATATTAACTATTAATAATTAATATTCAATTTGTTTCAACAAATCACTTACATTTGAAAGAACAAAAAGCATCACTGAACACCTGCTTCCTCCTTTTATGTCTGCTCGGCCCACACCCGAACAGCCAATTACATTGTCTCTATCTGATCTCTTCACAAGCAAAGTTTCAAGAAGTTTCTCCAGGCCCCGCCCCCGTTCTCCTTTAAGACTTCCTCATACAGATGGCAAGATTAAATTTACTCGTCTGGCAAAACATCTCAGTCAGTTAACCACCCGTCCAGGTTAAATGTGTAAACCTCGAATATATAAAGAACTGACCATTTAAAGGTCTGATAGAAAATATCGTATTACGTTATACCAACATTTGGGATTATTGTATAATTTGATTGAAGTGTTTTAAATTTAGTTTAATCAAATTGTTGTATATTAAAGAAGAAGAAATATAAAATATTTAACATTTGCAGGACAGTTGTGAGACCAACCATCATGGGTGATTTAGAGTCAGTGTACAGGATCAGGAATGAGGTAATTAGAGTGCAGGCAGAGATGGTTTGGACATGTTCAGAGGAGGGACAGTGGGTACAATGGAATAAGAATGATCCTGATGGTGAGAGCTACGAAGTGGAGATTGATGGATGCAGCGAGGGAGGACATGGAGATAGTTGGAGTTAAAGTTGTGGATACAGAGGGCAGCATGAGATGTAAATTGTTGACTTGGTGTGGCAACCCCTGAAAAAAAGGGACATAAAAGGAAAGGAAAAGGAAAAGTAGAATATTGGTTTTGCAGTATAAGTGCTTCAGAATCCTATTTCTCTTAGAAGCTACATAAAATATTTGTAGTAAAAAATATTCGAAAGCTGTTTTTGATAATGCTATAGCATTCAAATCTTCTCCTCTTTCAGATTGTGTCCCCTTTTCAGGGGTTGCCACACTAAGTCAACAATTTCCATCTCATGCTGTCCTCTGTATCCACGACTCTAACTCCAACCATTTCCATGTCCTCCCTTACAGCATCCATAAATCTCCTCTTTGTCTCCTAAAGCACTTAAATATAACATTTATTAAAAACTCTTTATTTCTTCATGTTAACTTGTTTATTTAAAAAAGTCTTGAAAACAATTGACTACACTTAGCAACAAATAAGTTATGATTATGCCTCTTTAACTTACTTTGCAGGAAGAAGGTGCAGGTTGGTCCGTGGAGTATATATGCCCCGGTTTATCTTCTCTGATCTGTAGTTTTCACACAACCTCCTGATGTTGCTGAGTAAAGCAAAGCCACACAGTGAGCCCAGTGTTTTTACTATTGTAGATCTCTCATTTGTGTCATATGACTGCAATGGGCTGAGCCAGGGTCCACATGGAGACCAAATACTCTGCAGTGGGTGGGAAGAAAGGGAAGAAGGTCACTAGCAAAAAAAAAAAGGAATGAGGAGGAAAGTCTGACGAGTTCGAAGGTTGTATATCAGTAGAGAAAATAATAAAGAAAAATATAGAGACGAGCAGGAAAGAAGGTGTCCCTCAGCTCAGCCAACCAAGCAGAAAACGGTCCTGGACAGTTTTCTGTGATTTTTAGTGGGTGGTAGAACGGGGTCAGCACGGCTTTTGTTCAGCATGAATTCCAGCTCAAATGTATGACCCCTGTAGGGCAGCAACTCCAGAGCTTGGTATTTGACTTTGACTCTGCAGCTCCACCTTTTCACTGACTGGTGCTGCACGTTCTCTCCTGCAGACGCAACACTGATGTTTAGGCTTGTGATGATGGGTGTTTAGGGGATTCCACGCTGAAATTTGTTCGTAGATTGTAAATTTGAAGTGAATGGCCAATCTGTTATCAGGTTGCCCAGTCACATAGCTGTGTTGATGTATTGAACCAGCCCACGTTGCAGGCCACTGCTGTGACTTGGAGTCAATCTGTTTGTTCAGTACAATACACCGCTTTCTTTCTCAAAATCTCAGGGCCTCTGTGTGTTGTTGTTACTGCATGTAGACTGACTGAGGGCCTGGGACGCTCAGTTTTAGAAATCAACAGGGTGCTAGAATTTAACTAAAGATAAACAGATGAAGTTTCTCCTTCTATTAAGAAAGTTACTGAAGTTACAGAAGTAACTTTGCATTACACAAGTTACATTTAAATTTCTTACCTTTATTGTCATGATCTTCAGCTGAACTTAAAAGTATTGCTGAAATGAACTCTCGTTCGTGTTGCTTGGAGAAATGATGTTTCCAGATAATCTCTTTCCTGACTTTGATCCTTTGATTTTGGGAAGATTTTCCTTCATTTTCTTTTGTCCTTCAGTGTTGCTTTTATGTTTAGAGAATAAAAATGTCCATCTATCCATCCATCCATCCATCCATCCATCCATCCAACCAACCAACCAACCAACCAACCAACCAACCAACATAGCAGCTATCTAGGTTGATCAGCCATCATTAATTGACCATTGATGTGAATGTGACTGTGTTGTCATCTATTTCTATATTTACCAAAACGAGCAGATTGTCCAATTTCCTGGATCCAGCAGCATTGACTCCACACCTCCAGCGCTCAGGAGAGAAAATGTTAAAGTCTGCCCCCTATTGGATGTACCGAAAACATCCACGACAGAATAAGGCACACATAATAATACATTTAATTTTTAATGCACATGGGGGGAACGCTGGCAGTGGCATCAGCAGAAGTGCAACCGAAGGTAAGGGAAGCATGAGAATGATGCAAGTGTGCAACAACTGAAGTTAAGAAGTGGTAGGATAGGACAGGATTGGTACACACAACAGTATATTCTTACTTTTAAGTTTAAGTGAGGATACAAAAGACCATGCAGCTCAGTGGTTAGGGTGAATAGAGCACAACTTTAAAAGAAAAAATTAGTGTGTTGTCAATTTTTGTTTTTCTTCTTTTCAAATGTTTTAACATATACACTGTTTAGTGTAAAGGACAAAAGCAAGGTTTTTCTTACAAAAGTGATGAATTTATTATACAACTGTAATTCAAATTACAAGTGACATTCATCTACAGTCCCTAAACGACTAGAGCTAGGGTTAGAAACAATTACAGTACAGAAAGGTTAGGCTGCATAGCGAGAGTAGAGAAATTGGCTATTCTTTTTTTTTACATTACAGTACAGTAAATATCAGTCTTTAAACATCATTACACTGAGGGAAGAAGAAAATTGTGTTTCAGCTTGTAAAACCTTTTTTGACTATAAAAAGATTTTTGAACTGCATAGAATGAAAACAATTTGTAGATATGCAGCTGTTTTGTGTATAAGAGATTGAGTACAAATCACATTCAGTTACAAAGTCAGCAGTTGATCCACACACAGTAAAACACAGAGCAGTCTATCAAGCTATAGAAAGATTGTGGAGCAGTTGCTTCTCTCGCAGGCAGAGGGCATTTACAGACAGTCCCTAAATACTTTCGAGTAGGATATAAGATGGACCAAACTTAAACCATAATAAAAAGCAGACAGCAAAGGCAGAAAAGTGACTACATGGATATTAAATGCTTCCAAAAACACTTATTTCATTAACTCCAGTGCACACTGCAAAAAAAGGTTTATGTTTAAAAAAATTGAAAGCCCTCTCACTCCAATATCTGCCATTTTTCCCAAACAAGCTATCAGTAGTTAAATGATAAAAAGTGCATTTTTTTAACAAACAAACAAACAAACAAGATGTGCTGGAGAACGTTTGCTACACATGAAACCACCTACGCTTTCACAGTAATGTTCCCAAAGAAAACACAATGAAAGACAAAATCAATCCTGAGAAAATAATCTCTACAAATTAATAATGACCTGCTGCACTGTGGTGCGTTGCTCATTACACAATCTCAGTGTTTAAAACATCCGTACAGTGACAAAAATACACAAGTATTTAAAAATATGGCATCACAGAATGTATAGGAGATGAAACAGTGTGGCCCTGCCAACATCGCTGTCTTCATGGAATTGAACCCCGGACCCGCCAAAATAAATGTCGAAGGGATGGACAGAGTCTTGCAGCCTCAATTAATTTGGTAGTACAACATCCTTAAGAGGTGTGTAAACAAAAAGCACCTTGCATTATACCTTTTTACGGCTAAAACAAGGTTCTTCATGCAGAAAGCATCCATGCAGAACCTTTCAAAACTCAAGATGCAAATCAGAGACAATCTTTATTGTCCTTGCAGCCTTTCAAAGCTGAATCTACGTTGTACAATTGAATTTTCCGCCTCTCTGTCTGGATCTGCCTCTGGGATGTGAGCGATACTTCTGCTTATCACTGTTTCAGACCCCTCAAGGCTGTGTTTGGACTCAGCGTACTCATGATTCTGAGGGGCCCAGCTGATCATGTGGGTAACCTCTCAGCTTCATCTGGAGGTCACAGATGAACAGAAAAGCATTTATAGGCAGCTGTAGAGTATACGTAACAGCGCTTCTTTATTTACAACTGACCTGATGGTGAAGACAACACGTCTTCCCCTGTTGTGCCAAACTGTAAATCAGACTCCAAAGCAGCAATGGAACTCCTGGGACGGAGGCAGCGATCACCTGAGAAACTTCGGCGGAGTAATGCCTACAGCAAAAGGAAGAAATGTTGGAGATTTTTCAAGATTTCATAATATAATAATAAATCAGACAATGCACTCAGACTAAGTTACATATTATAAATAAAAAATGAAGAGCTGGACCTTTGCCTTGCGTGTCATGGGGCTGGTGGGGGCGGAGGCACTGCTGTAGAGACTGAGGCTGGAGTTGGATCTGCTAACAGTCAAACCTTTAGAAGAGCTCCCACAGGGAGACAAGTACTTCTCCTTGATCTTGAGGTTGGTTCGTCCTTTTACTGTGGGTGAGACAGCATGTTCTATAAATGGTCTTTAGAATATTGCACTCACTATATAAAAAAAAGCTAACTGGTTGATTTCCAAACGCTATTTTTCAATTAAAATATTTATTGCATAATACTAGCCTGCCAACAGCTATGCCAACATGCTCACTAAAGGTATTTTGCCAAGCCAGTAAATTGGCACCAGATCATAGTTAGTTTCATTATAGAGCCAGAATAGTCTCAAAAAGAAACACGTAAACACGGATCACCGTACGTATTCTGAGAAGAACGTGCGCGTAAGCACGGATCCGCGTGCGTATTCTGAGAAGAACACACAAACAACGCTTCACACGTCAAAATACGTTTGTGAATTCTTCCAAATACGTTTGTGAATTGTGGTACGCGCATGCAAATCGTGCTTTTAATTTGTTAAACTACGCGCACGCTAATTTGTATTTTTGGGACTCGTTTTACGCCGACCAGTTTAGTGAGTGTAATTTTGCTACGTCACTCCGTCACCAGCCAATCAGAAGTTTCACTCGTTTGCAGCCAATCACACGGCAGTGTCCCCACGGGGGTCCGTCTGTGACGTCACTAAACTGCGTCCAAGAACCAAGTTTACGTCCTACAATAATGGCGAGCATTCAAATGTAAGTATCATGTGATAACATGCTTACATGCTTATACTTAAACACTCGCCATTGCCGCTTCCACACGCCATTATTGTAGGACGAAAGCTTGGTTCTTGGACGCAGTTTAGTGACGTAACAGACGGACCCTGGTGGGGACACTGCCGTGTGTTCTTTTTGAGACTATTCAGGCTCCATATGGAGCATTTGTGAAACTAAGATAAATAACATGTAAAAGTTATGCAATAAAAACTAAAGATCCAATATCATTTTGAGCCTCTCTCCATTATATTTAAGGGAAATGCAGCCATTACAGAGAAATACATATAATTTAGTATAATTTGGAAAGGTATTAGTTGTACTGTAGTTTGCCCTGGTTTGAGTTAGACACAGGTCTTCAAAAGTCTCCTTTTATATTTTATATAACGCATCTGCTGCCACCTGGTGGAAAATTATCTTTATTGTTGCTTTTTTTTTTTACATATAACATATTGTAATTTTGTATTGATAACTAATTGTAGTAGAGTTCTGACCTCTGCATGGGTCATTCTTGACCAGGAACTCGTCTAAAGCAGTCCAGCCTCCTCCAACCCTCACCATCAAAGTGCTTCGCAGAATACGAACCATTCGCAACTGCTGGGAATCGCCGAACTGATTGAACAGAAATAAAAAAAATTAGTTGGGATAGTTAATTATTGAAAAAAAGGTTCAGTTAAAATATTGTTTAAATTAAAAACTAATGGTTCTCACTCTGTATCTATTGGCACTTATTTGCTCCACTTGGAACCTCTTGGGACAGTTGCACTGGGAAACTTGGCGACTCACCTGGACACAACAAACAACAAATAGTAACTGAATAACAGAATTTTCAGTTTTACTGTCATTTTTCTTTTTAAAGTGTTTTAAAACACTTCATACCTCTTCGTTGATTTGATCTGAATCCAGTGTTCTTCTGTAGGGATCTCTGCTGGGGTGAAGGGCACTTACAAACTCATAGTAGTCAATGAAGCCGTCGTTGTTCATGTCGAAAATGGCCGCTACTGCGTTCATCTCCAGAGAGTTGGTAGGAAATTCTACAGAGTTGAAGTGAAAATGATGAAGAACAATTTTATTTTTAATAAACTATGAAACAATTATTCTGACATACACAGACTTTAAATGCATTAAAACAATGAGGGAAGGCAAGTTCCAAACAAACAAAGTAGTCTTACTTGAAGAAAGGACGTAGTCCACAAACTCCTTCTGACTGATGCGTCCATCCTGGTCTCTGTCAATGCTTCTAAACACGTCTAAAATGCGTGACTTTAAATGACTGATCCATTGCATGTAACGTTTCCTCCAGATGTTAAAGTCAAAGTTTGCAAATTCCTCCATCTGTTCCGGAAGAAAATGACCTATGAGCTTAAAAAAAAAATCAATATTTTTTTGCAATGATGAAAAACCCTGACATTCTTCACCTCTTTGAGTGTCTGCTGGTGTTGTTCCAAACGGGTCTGTCTGGTCATGGCTAGAAGCCAGAGCTTCTGCCACTGAGAGACCAGCTGACACATCTGTGGAGTCTGGGGGTCGAGCTGCTCCAGAGGAACTGGTAGAGAAGGTTGCATCTTCAAGGTGCTCTTCCTCTCTGTACAGAAGGTACGACATCAATCTAACTGTGATGCGAATGCCGCTTGCTGCTGCATTCGGCACTTTCTGTAAAATTATTGTACTTAGAAAAACAGCTCAAGGTTTCTTACTTGAAAATGGCCTTTTACTAGGAGACACCTGCTGTTTAGTAATGCTCTTGTGTTTGCAGGACTTTGTGGCATGTTCAACTTCTGGAACTTTTTTATTTAATTCCTCCAAAAATACCTAGAAAAAGGTCCAACATGAAGATATTAATATTGCTGTTAAAAATGGAAATAAAAATACTCTCTTGAGAAATATCAAACCTTGTGTTGTTCAATGAGTTCCTGGTTCTGCTCTGTGGTGTCTGGGAGAGGTTCCTGGTCTCTGAGGGTCAGGGCTTCCTCTGCAGAGGAGATCCAGTCTAAAAGTCTCTGCAATTCTTCTCTCTCTGCCTCCAGTGCTGCCAAACTAGACTGAATCTTCTGACCCTGCTGCTGAGCCCATGTTTGAACCTGATGCAGGAAACCAGAAAAAAACCAGAGTCAGCAAACTAAATACAGCTGGTGTGAGCCTTATAGAAAATACAATTATTATTATAATAAATGATAATGGCCACTAGTTGTATGACAGACCATATAGGTTTCAGTAATGATTTTAACACACCTATGCAAAGAATGACACACAAAATTACCTTTTAATGGCTCAACTATAATCATTTTTTCATTCATTTTCTGCTTATTCTTTCCTCAGTCACAGAGGTAGCAGTCACTACAACTGCCACCCAAATCACACTGTCCTGCTAGGTCACCACTGCTGCCCAATGACACACACATGCATACACACACTACTACTTGTTACTTGTAATTTTATATATTTTTTTAAGTATATTTTATAACCCAGCAGGTGGCAGCCTAGCATACAGTTTGTGACAAAATTACTCAACTTAATACTAGGGTCTAATAATGTCCAAGATTCCTATAAGCCCAATCTTATACATCGTAGCGACTGGAGGTGCGCTATTGGTGCAAAGGCTCATGGGAGCAGGGTTAGTAGAACAACTAATGCTGTTATTATGTTCCCTATTTTTTCTTGTAGTTGGTTTTCTTGTAACCCGGGGATGTTACTGGTTCAGCTTGTAATATAATGTTTTTGTTGATGTTTGCATTTAGCTTCAACTTGTGTATATTTGTATTTTTGTTACATCTTTTTCTACTTACACTTTTGATTACATTAACTTTTTCTATACATATTTTATTGGTGTATATACGTATATATTTTCTCTACTTTTCTATTTATTTATTATTCTCAACTTCAACTTCAACTTTATTTGTTTAAAGTGCCATATCACAACAACCGTTGTCCCAAGGCACTTCACAAACATTTATATAAAGTAAACAAAACTAATACACTAATACACTGCACAACACTAATGCACTGCATTACTACTATTATGTATATGTTATGTACTATTATTACTATTATTACTATTATTATACTACTATTATTATATTATTCTTATCTTATTGTTCTTCTCATTTCTACTTTTGGTGGAGCTACTGTAAAAAGTGTGTTTTCCCCTCGTGGAAGAAATAATAAACAATTCTATTCTATTCTGTTCTATTCTATTCTATTCAAGATGCGCCATCATGACTCATGCCATCATGGAGGGCGGAGTGACTCCTCGAATGATTCCAACCTCTGGTGAAGAACCAACAACATTGTCTATAGAATAAAAGCATCACGTACCTCCTCGTAGCGAGTTCTAGTGACGCTGATCCATGATTTCAGGGTGATGACAGAGTCAGGGTGACAGGAAGAAAGAATCTTCTCACCTAGAGACTGGATGTTCTCCAGCTCCACAGACTGAGACTGCAGCACACTCACTGACTCCTACAAACATGAAAAGGATCATTTGGACATCATGTATTAGTTCAGTGCTTCTCAAAGTGTGGGGCAGGCCCCCCTGGGGGGCGCAGTGCAATGCTGAGCATGCTTTTTTTCCACCGCACTACAATAAAGTGTAATTGCACATCCTTGTAAGTAGAACTATATCTCTATCCTGTTAACAAGGATACGATGTTATGCAGAGGTGTTCGTAGAACTATTTTATAGACAAATGCTGTTATTTATAGTTGCGGGCGGAGAGTGGGTGGTGGGGAGGGGGGCGCGAAATGTTTCCTTCTTGCTAGGGGGAGCGTAACAAAAAAACACTGGGAAGCACTGTATTAGTGAAACATCACAGACTGTGTCTGTGTCTTCTTCACCTCATCAGGGAGCCTTTTTTTATAAGGACTTATTGAACCAATTTCACTGACACATGGAAACTAATGTCTAAGCTCTGCTCACTTTCTGTTCAGCTGGCATTATTTACCATGCAGAAAGATGCCTTTTATTCAGTAGTTGGACAGTATGTTCATTCATTCATTCATCATCTTCTGCTTGTCTGTTGTCGGGTCGCACAAATCACATTGCACCATATTGTGAGCCTTCCTGTGGGTGGTGAGCCCACAGGAAGTGATGTGGGACAGTGCTATGCTCAGTGGCAACCTGGCAGCTGGTGGATTCGAACCGGGGACCTTGCGGACCCAAGTCCGCTTCCTTAACCACTAGGCCACCACTGCCACATGGAGAGTTTGTTAAAAATCATTTTTTGCTGACCTTATGTTGTCTGCTGAAGGTGAGTAGACCTTCTTCATCTTCGGGTATTATTCCATATTTGAGTATTCTCTCTGCTTCAGTGAGGCGCTCCATGAAAGAGTGGACCAGGCTGTCAAACTTCTCGGCCTAAAAAAGGACATTTGAGGGTAATCTTAGCAGATACTACACTAAACTGCTAATTTGGTCAAAAAACGGTGGGACAATAAAAGTATCTACCTGCTCAAGTGCCGCCTCCAGTCGGTCCTGCTTGCTGACGGACAGTTTGCACACAGCCTCCCATCGTCCCTCCAGTTCATCCATCTGCTCCTGTAGCCAATGAGCATCAGCTGTGCTGTTCCTGGTCAAGTCCCTCACTGATCGCTTCAGGGTTTTGATACATCCAGCTCGCTTTCCCAATTCTTTTTGGAGAGCCTGTAAGACAGAGGAGAGGAAGCAGAGTCATTTTGCTGGAATACATAAATATATAAGAATGTTTTCAGAGCATTTCAAGTGTAGAAATTGGAAAAAACATGTCAATAAATACATAAAGGATATTTCTATTGAAGCCAGTCCTCATACAATGTTTCATATGCTGCATTATAATACATACAACATAAATTGAATGGATGGAATCATTTTATACCTTGTGTTTGTCGATCAGATTATTCACTATATCTTTGTCTCCCCCCACTGGAACATCTTCAGCCAGCTGAGGCTCTGCTCTGTACAACCAGTCATTCAGTGCTTGGAGAGCATCAGTGAATCTGCCTGAGAACAGCAGTGCTTCCTCCAGCTTATGCTGTCTGTGGAGCACCAAAAAAAAATCATCTTCAAGCTATGAGGAGAACTAATATTTGGTTGCGAAAAGAAAATTTATTTTTTAATAAATGATTTAATACCTCTCCAAAGACTTCCCACTGACAGTGTCCCAGGCGTCCTTGAGTTCAGCCAGCAGATTTTCCAGGTGCTGTCTGTCATGGCCGGTCTGAGCTCTCTCATGGAGGCTGCGACCGCTCTTCAACGTAGCTTCGTACATTGGCCTCTTTGACCTGAGCATCTTCTGGAACTCCTAAAAACCAAACAACAAGATCGGTGAAAGAATTCATTTATTTTTCTTCCTGGCTGTCTCCATGTTGTTGCCTGCTCTACCTTCTGTTCAGTCAGCTGCTGTTTAATCTCCTCATGAGACACAGCGATCTCTTTATGCGTGTCCAACGTCTGCTCTACTTCAGTCATCCAGTCCAGTAGGAGGTGCCAAGATTCACTGAACTGAAACACGACAGGCCAGGATATAATTAAAGGTTTAAATCAAAGTAAACATAAGTGATTACTATCAGTTTTTATTGTAATAACTTTGGTTTACCTGCTTGGCACTCTTTTTGACCTCTTCTAGAGCCCGGCCCCGCTCTGAGGTGCACTGCTGCAGCTTTTTGTAGCGATCCTGGACTGTCATTATCAGGTTATGGATAACATCACTGTCTTCCTTCCTGCTCATTGCACTCAGTCTGCAGCCTGTGCTCTCGACTGTGGTCTTCTTCTCACAGTAACCATTCACCTCGTTCAAGAGTGCCTGTTGGAAAGACAGAAAATGCATCCAAGATGATTTAATGTCTACATATGACAGTGTGACTCTGAGACTAAAGTATCCAGTCAGTTCATACTCTGTGATCCTGCAGCTGAGCACAGACAGTGTCCAGGACAAAGCTGGGAAATGGAAGGAGGCTGACAGACTCCTCACACTTGCTCATCTTAGTCAGAAGTTCCTGGACATTACCATGGAACTCCTTGGCCAGACTTAACCCCTCTGTGAGTTTGGCCTGTGGGACAAATTTTATACAAAGTGAATACATATATACACTACGTGTTTTTAGTTTTTGCAAATCAAATTGCATTGAATTAAGTGCAGCTGAACCTTTCTTTCTTGGACTTTGTTGTAAACAGATGACCACTTCTGTTCAAGCATAGACAGACTGTGTTCAGTGTTTGAGCCCCGCATGACGTTGCCACTCTCAAGCATCCTGTAGATGGCGTTCTTTACATCGGTGAAGGCGTGGAGCTTTGAGTCCATCTCGTTGCACAGTTCCTGCAGAGTATGAAGAAATGCATTAAATATTGGGAAGGAATGACTCAAGTATATTTCCGTATTTTCACAGCCAAGCGTCTGGTAGTTCTCACCAAATGTGCATTCAGTCTTTCACTTGCAGAATCTGGCATTCCCCACATGGCCTTAGAAGAAGACAACCTCAGGTCGGTGTTGTCCAGCCAGTGCAGGAGATCCTGTATCTCCATGGTAACATCTTGGACCTGGACACATAACAATGGACGGCACAACCAAAGTGAACAACAAAAAGAGAAGTTAGTGGTACAAGTTTTAAAGACTAAAGCATGTGATAAGAGGCATTACAGGGGTCTTGATCCTAAATGACAAGTGTTGTGAATAATTCAGATAATAGTTGAGGCACTTTCAATAAGGTATATATCAGCATTTTAACCAACATTGAAAGAAAGCCTTTGGTAATTGCCGAAGTGCTTTGGAATGATGTGGGTTTGGGTTTGTTTTCTTCTGAAAAATCTGAAGCAAAATGGTTTGAGTTTTCATGCATTTCCAATGGCATGGTGTACCCTGGACAAAGGACATTAACTAAACCTCCAAATATGCATTAAGTGGTCAGTGTCTCTAAATTACTAGGGCTGTTTAACCCTTTAACGTTCTGTTTAACCCTTTGGTTGTCTACACCTTCAGTCTGAATAATGCATTGAGCTCAGATAAAAAACAAACAAGCTGTTGATTGTTGTTATTGTTTTCCCAAATAATTAAAAAATGCAAAAAAAAGTTTCATTGCTTCTTTCTTGATGTGACTGTTAAAAGGTTAAAGACGAAGTCTCTACTGTGCTATGCATGGTTAACATAATAATAATGTGTTTAATCTAAGACTGCAGTATCCTAAGTCCTTGTTGGGATATCACCAGAAAAGCCAAAATATATAAACCAAAATATAATAAAACCAAAATACGGGCGGTTTATTGCTTCATTGTCAGCAGAGAGTTCTTTACTCTACATCCTCACATCATAAACTCTGAAACAACTACAACACTTCTGCAAAAACAGAACACGATTGTAATGGAGATATGGAATCTACCAGAAATATTACTATCTTGAAATATTTTCCTAAACAAAAACCTTTTAACGTACTTGCAGACTATGACCACAAGACAGCGCTGTTGTGCTACAAATTCCAACTTAACCAAATCACTGCAATACACAATTTTGTGGGAA
The DNA here is from genome assembly GCA_016785265.1 of Paraplagusia blochii. Classification (NCBI taxonomy): domain Eukaryota; kingdom Metazoa; phylum Chordata; class Actinopteri; order Pleuronectiformes; family Cynoglossidae; genus Paraplagusia; species Paraplagusia blochii. The sequence goes on along the minus strand of JAFBJS010009257.1, from coordinate 58,775 downwards.
AGGGACCTGCAATCATTGTTTGTTAGCTTGTTGAGTATTGTGCTGCACTTCTAATGGGTCTGGAGTAGAGTCTCTTTATCTAATGTGGCTGGTTCTGGTTCTACCTGGCTCAGCCTGTTCTCCAGCTCCAGCTGCCTTCGTTCAGTCTCACAGCGGACAAACTCCCAGCTTTCATTGAGCTGCTCGAGGTGAGGCTGCAGACCATGTGGACTGTCAACAGACCCAACCTCCAGCAGTCCCCTGCCCGCCTTATTCAAGGACTCCATGGTGCGAACATGGGACATGACGTCATTTCGTAAGACCTACGGAGAAAAAAAAAGGAAAAATGAATGAACCCTCCAACTGTCATGATGGGATTAGGGAAAGTAAATTAAATGAAGAAATCATGAATAAATATCCCTGACCCTCACAGCCAGTGAACAATGACGATATACTAATGTGTTTATCCCAGTGAATTCATTTAATTAGACCACCCACCTTGTGTTTGGCCAACTCTATTTCGCAGGCCTGCAGGTCAATGCTGATTGGCTGGCCGCCCTGCAGCAGCTCTGCGGTCCGGGAGAGCCACGTGTGCAGCTCATCCAATGTGTTTTGGAACTGACCCAGGCCCATCAGAGCACACTCCAGCTGATGCTGATGAAATGGAATAAACAGGCACCAAAGTGATGTCTCTGTTGATGTCTCTTAAATCAATCTCATCTCAGTTTGTGGTCCCACCTGTCTGCTGACGGTCTCTGACTCCAGGCTGTCCCAGCGAAGTCTGAAGTCACAGAGTGGAGACACAGAGCCCGGTCGCTCTGAGCCTGGCGACAGTCTGCAAACGAAGCGATGGTTCAGGCTTTCTATCTCAATCTTCTTCTGGTAAAGTTCTCTCTTGAACTCCTGCAGGAAATAAATACAATAATTACCAAAATATTGACGTTGTCAGAATGATCTTCTAAAGCCAATGTTTACAAACTCACCTTCAGATTACACAACTGCTCTTTGACTGACTCCAAGTCAGTTCCGACCATGAATTCCTCTGTTGACCTCAGTTCAACAGATTTGAGCCACTCAAAAAGACCCTGGAAATCACAACATGCACACAGTCAATGCTTCTGTCCTCCTAGTTGTAAGAACATTCAGCATAGACATGAACAGCACATGTACCTGCATAGAGTCCTGGTAATGCAGCGCCATCTGTAAGGAATCCTCCTGCTTTTTGTGACACTCGTTCCACAGTTTGCTAAGGCTGTTCCAGGTGCAGTACAGCTACAGAACAGCAGGGGACAGAAAGTCATGTTTCACCACATCAAATATAGAACAAAAAAAATTTGTTTTTTTTGGGATTGTATTCCTTACTTCATCCAAGCTCTTGGTAACATGAGGTCTGTCTGTATCTCCACATGCTGACATCAGGTCCATTCCAACAATGGCGAGAGAATCCAGGTCTCCTTGTAAACTGTCAATGTCTTCCCTGACAGTCTGAAAACGGAAATATTCACTTAGATTTTCAATTTTTGTTTTATTCGTATGCAAGCCCCATATTTAGAGTATATGATCATTTTCTCTTATGATATCTCACCTCTTTCGCACTGCCTATCCACCTTAACCTCTTTCTCGACCTGTGTTTTATGTTGTTTTATTTACTGATTTTGTTTTAATCGTATCTTGTAAATCTTGTAAAATGTCCTTGAGTGCCCTGAAAGGTGCTTTTAAATTAAATTTATTATTATTATTATATCTGCTTTGAAAGGACAATATTTTCCAAAAACCATTAAACATTACTATATCCTACTGCTTATATTAATACTTTGTACATATAACAGGCTAGATGTAATATTATGGCAATATTTTAATTTGATAAACATTTACTCCAGCATTTCCAGACTCACCTGCATTGTTTCCAAGCTCTGGCGAATTGTTTCGCAGTCAGTTCGACTCCCATTAAGGTCCAAAACTGTCTGCTGTGCATCATTGAGAGCAGCTGTGACATCACCAACATCATTCCAAAACTTCACGGCGAGATCCAAGAGTTTTAGCAGCCAGCTTTCCCTCTCCTGGGCCTGAGTGTTTGTTTCAGTCCACAGCGTCGACAGGTCAGACACTCGATCCTGGATTGCTATAAGATTTGCAGAAGTTGAAGAGTTTATACCTCAGAATGTGGAGTCTTACCCACAGAGAAGACGAGAGATTACCTGTGCCAATGGATGCATCACCAGCAGCCTGAGTGTTTGCCAGCAGCTCATCTGCCTGAGTCTTGACACTGCCGAGGCCCAGCTGCAGTTTGGACAGCTCAGACAGGCTGTGTTTGTTGTCCTGCAGTTGCTCTTGGATCCTCGGTGTGAGGCCTTGAAGTGATGTGGGGGTTTGAATGCGACTGCGCAGGCGGTCGAGGCTCTCTCTGATCTGAGTCATTCTCTCATTCAACTGCAGGAACAGGAACAGAGATGTGAAACAAGACACAGCAAATCGCGCTACACTTTTAAATAGAGCACAATTCTCACCTGAGTGAATCGAGGCAGTGACTCCTCCAGCAGATTCGCTGTCTGTCTGACACGGTCTCTTATCGATCCGTGTTGCTCTTCAGCTTCTGCTGCCTTTCGACAAAACTCCTCACCCTGACTGGGATTCAGTTCTGACAAGCGTTTTGCTAAAGAGCAAAGGCGTCCAATCAAAGGTCTGTGTTCTGCTATGGACTCCCTCAGACCCTTAGGTAAAAAAAAAGGAGAAAAGCAAGCAAGAATTTTTAGTACAGTCAATATCATACAAACCTTATGCTCAGCAAATGGTGTACAGTTAGGCCAAGGAAAGACAAGGAAAGATGTTGACATGGGATGCATGCAGCACACAGCTAAAATGTTGAGAAGAATGCTAAATTATATGGTAAAGAAATGTATTTATGCCTAGGGTTTACCCAGTCAGTGCAGTTGGCACAGGCCACTGGTGTATTGCAGTGTGATTTGGGTGGCAGTCATGGAGACTGCTGCCTCTGCAACTTAACAACGGAAAAGTTAATTAGAACTCTATTAATCTCTGGGGAGTATCCTTTGGGAAGTTATGCCTCTGCATTTAACCCATCACCTGGCTGAGTCTGCGCCCGGGGAGCAGTGTGTGTGGGCACCTACTTAGCAGTAGGGGGAATCGAACCAGGGACCTTGCGAACCCAAGTCCACTTCCTTGACCATTAGGCCACCAACTGCCCGAATAAAAATGCAGTGATTCTTACCCTTCAACCCTTCAATTGGGTTCCCTATAACAAGTTTGGCAAAATGGAAAATCTGCGGAGGAGCCACCAAGGACTTGTGTTTTGCAGTAGCTTATGGTGCAAGACTTGTTCAGTCAATATAAAAACAATTATGTCAATTTTGTGGAGACAGTTTGCATTTGCATTGTCCAGTGCAAAGGTTTCCAGCAGGGATACACATCTAATAACAGCCGTTATGGTTCAACAGAAAAACATTTATTTTTATTGATTCATCTTCTTCTGCTCATCCGTTACCAGATCAGTCGAGAGTTGGTCGACCAAATCGGCCAAATCACACTGCACCACACTCTGAGCCTTCCTGTAGCACCGTTTTCTCATTCAATTCGGAATCGAATACCGAAGTAGGTAATTCGCGATTCGATCCCGTATTAACTAATCCACATTCGATTCACTTTGCATTCACATTCAGTTTAATTTGGTATTCACTGCGCATTCGATATCCGCTTTGCATTCACACACAATAAGGGAGCGAATGTGCATTAGTCTAACCATATAACAAGATCACGTTAATATGCGGTTTTATTCAACATGAATTCTGTCAACAAACGCATATGCAATTTTGAGGAATAAATGGAGCAGGTTAAAGAAAGATCAAGGCCACGTATGAAAGCGATGAGAAGGAGACACAAAGAACGAATGAAGAAGATAAGGAGAGAAAATATGAGGAAGTCTTTTGTAATCCTGTTCCTAATAGTGCAGCAACATATAGCGGTTGAGAAGGAGATGAGCCGCTCCGTAGCATTTTACGAGCTTGTTATACTAGTACGGGTGTTGTTGTGTTCACACACACTAATACACCCGTATTAGTTAATTCGGTATCGAAACCCCCGACTAGAGGTGGATTAGTTTTTTGACTAATTTGTTATATCTTTTGTATTTGTTTTATTTTATTGTATTTTTATGCTCTGGTAGCATCCATTGCACTGTCTGTCCGTCCAGGGAGTGGATCCCTCTCCTGTGGTTCTCCCTAAGGTTTCTACCGTTTTTTTTTTTCCCTGTTATAAGGGTTTTTTCCTCTGTAGTTTTTCCTTACCCGGGCTGATGGTCTAAGGACAGAGGATGTTACCAACCCTGTAAAGCCCTATGTGACAAACTTGTTTTGTAAATGTGGGCTATATAAATAAAAATTGATTGATTGATTGATAGTTAATGCGCATTAGTTGAGGAGCGAATGTGCGTTAGTGTGTAATGTGAACACAAACGGGGAGCGAAACTGGTTTCGCGTCTCAGCGAATACGGAATTAACTGCCAATGTGAAAACGGTATAGGTAGTGAAGCCACTAAGGTTAGGGTTAGGAGGGTGCTTTGCTCAGTTCAGTTTAGTGGCAACCTGGAAGCTTATGGATTTAAACCTGAAGCCTTGCGGACCCAGGTCCGCTTCATTAACCGCTAGGCCGCCACTTCCATCCAACTTTTTTCATATTAAAGAGTAACCAATAGAACACTTGTGAACTTGTTCTTGACTGTGAGACACCATCATTGTCAAACAGGACAAAAAAACAGGGCAGGATTCTTCTACCTGTAGGAGGTCCTGTTGCTCCCGAAATGCTTCATAGCTGATGGTGCTCAGGGAGAGATGTCCAATGAGGCCTTGAGTTTCCTTCAACCAGGGTGAAACTTCAGTGAGGCTCTCTGCAAACTGGAGGAGCAGCAGCTGAGCGTGCTCCAACTGAAGTACCACGTGAGAGTTGGTGGCCAGGGTGGTGTTACATTTTTCCTGTAACACGTCTATTGGTGTCTGTGTGGGGAAACATCAAGAAGCATTAGAAAATGACAAAACAGGAAAAAAATTAATGAAAACTAAAAAAATGTATAGTAGCTGTTTACCTGGAGTTCACTTCCATCTCCCTCATCACTGTAGGTCAGCAGGATTTCAGCTATCTTTGCCATCTTCTCAATGTTGAACCTGTGCTGGAGGATCTCCACGGCCAAAATCTGATGTAAAAAAATAAAATTAGAGTAACACTTTTTGTGTGTTTATAAACAGAATTATATTTTTCCTCCCAACCTTCTGTTCATTCAGTTGTTCTTCTATTAACCGACGGTCCAGATTTACAGTTCGCAGCTTTTCCAGATTCAGTGATGTGTTTTTGAACCAGGCCATCTCCTTTAGCACTGCCTGTTCCAGCTAATCACAACACAAGAGAAAAGACACTTTGTATAACCCTATGGTATACACAATATGAAATATAAAACAAGACCATCAAAACTAATCTGTATGTCCATGTCGGAGATGTTACCCTTTGTTTTTCAGCTGCACACAGCACTGCATCTCCAGTGTGTGTCTGAGCTCCTGCTGCTCCCAGGAGCTCCCTCTCAATGCGACTCAGCCACAGGTGGAGGTCCTCCTGGCTGGACGTGCAGTGGCTGGAGGCCTCCAGGGCCTGCTCAAGCCTCTGGAGCACATCCAGACTGCTCAGACTCAACACGGAGCATCGGATACGTAAAGCATCCATCTTCTCCTGCACCTGCTGGGCCTCTTCATCTAAAACAGAGTTTATTTTGGTTTGGTTCTCAGTTTATCAAAGCCAAGACTCTGCAGATACTTCCTTATGTCAGTACTACCTGAAAGTGCGTCCTTAAGATCTTGTGCTGAACTCTGAATGATGCTCAACTCTGTGGTTTTGGTTTGTATCTCTTCAAAAACAGCCTTTTGTATAAAAACAATTAAACCACAGTTAGAACCGAGGATTCTTGCTACACTGTGAACACTGTATCCATATCTGGGCTGTTTCCAACCTTGGCTCGATCAGCAGCCTCTGACAGATGCAGCATCACTCTCTCAGCATTCCGTAGTTCAGCCAACTCTTGTTCTACAGAGATGAACCACTGCTGGAGGCTGTCCACTCCTTCCTGGAAGACCTCAGCCCTGGGCAGGATCACCTCCAGACTCGCCCTCCTGTTGGTAAAGATAAAACCAGGGTGAGTAAATAAATAAATAGATAAAAAAACAGCATTTTTTCCCACAAAACCACATGAAAGTTGGGAACGGGCAGTAAGAGGGGTGGACCTCTGCTCGGCCTCCTTCTGCAAGGTCTCCCACTTCTGTTCAAGAGTGGAGAGCTTGACCTTTGTCTGCTCCCCCTCCTCTCCTGGGTGGGCCTCAAGCATCTGAGGGCCCTCGGTCACCATGAAGTCCATGCTGTGCCGGCGGTCTGTGAGGAGGCGCTGCAGGAGCTGCGAACGAAACAATACGCTGGAGTGGAGCCAACTTCAATAAATCAAAGAGGTTGAGCAGAAAATGCGAAATCTATAGATGTCAGACTTGGAGTGCTGAGGCAAAGATGGAGATTTATGAACACAAATATTTGAGTTACGGGCTGGTAATTTAACTGAGATCCTACAATCCTCTGAATATAAAACTTTTTTCTCCTAATTTCTTTATTTCGTTTAATACAGTTTAATACAGCTTTTATCCCTTTTGTTTTGTCCCTTTTTCAGGCATCAACTATTTTTTTCTCCTCCTTCTCTGTATCCTCAACTCTGACTCCAACTACCTCCATGTCCTCCCTCACTGCATCCATCAATCTCCTCTTTGTCTCCAACCTGGTAGCTTCACCCTCAGCATCATTCTTCTACCAATGTTTCAACTGTCCCCACTCTGATATCAACGTGTCCTCTGTATCTTTAACTCCAACTCCAACTACCTCCATGTCCACCTGACTGCATCCATCAATCTCCTCTTCGTCACCTACCTAGTAGCTCCATTTCTAGGATGTCCCTCCTCTGAACATGTCCAAACCATCTCAATCGGTCTTCTCAAGCTTTTTCTCCAAACCTTCCTGTCTGTGTTGTCGCTGTAATCACTTCATTCCTGATCCTGTCCATCCTTGTCTCACCTAAAGAGAATCTTTAACTCCTCCACCTCCACCTCTACCTCCTGTCTTCGACCTATACCTTGTGTATTTGTTTAATACAGCATGAATTACAACATGAAAGTATTTTTGCCAATTTGCCATTTTTTTTGTGTTTTTTTAATGGATACATTATTTCTTCAGATATAGTTTATAGCCCTGGTTGTTAAAACCACATGTTCCATGTTGCGGAGATGATCTAGTGTTAATCAAAGCACTATTGTCGCTGGGTTGTTGTATCTGTCTTTGTGTCAGTATGGAGGACGCCCTGTCTTCCGTAACACGTCCACATTGTGGGAGTCGGGGAGGTTTCACCTGATCCAAGGAGCTCACAATGGGTGTGATTACACCTGTAACATGAGAGGACTTCCCTACTTTTCTGTTTTCCCCCCAGGACAAACTCACAAAGATGCATTGTGGCTGTGAATGCCGCCCACTCCCACTGAACACTACTGACTGTTTCTATCATAAAGGAAACAGTTGAACCCTGCACATATATGTACATATATATATATATACATCTTTTATTCACCATTTCCCCCAGGCTATTGCTCTGTAAAATATCTCAGAGGATGAGGAACGAGGTTACGTGATGCAGATAACACACCTTTTGTTCTTGGAGCTGCGCCTTTACCACTTTGACCTCCGATGACGGGGCTTTTTGATTGGCTGTCAGCTCCTCTATCTCACTGATCCATGTCAGCAGAGCCGTCAGGTTTTGGAGAAATGTGTCAGAGTCTGTGGCATTGTCCTTCAGAGCCAGAGTGGATTTTGGTCCCTTAAGAGAAAACAATAGGAATATTTTCCAATGAGATTTAAAACATTGTTCCATTCAGGCAGTTTAGATCAGATTATTTTGGACTGACATACCCGCCATTTAACCATTTTGCCGTCCTGATCTGAGTGTCCGTCACTTTGGAGCTACAAGAAAAAAATGTCACTTCATGAAAATATTTTACTCCCATAACTGAACTATTTGGTTTAAAAGTAAAAAAAAAAAAAACAAAGGAAAATGGTGCATTTTGATGAGTGAAAAGACAAAACATTGTCTATTCTATTCTATATTTCTGAGAAAATAAAAAATAAAAAATATTATTTCCATCAACCTCAGCGAGTTCCTCCGCCACTCCATTCAAGACTCTAACGGTCCTGGTGACTACTGGACTCCCTCCTTTATTGCCCGTCGGATACTCAGTCACTTCCACAATTTCAGTAATGATGGTCTCCGTCACCTCCGTCACCTCGGTGACTTCACGTGAGGCCACAGTCTTCCAGGACCATGGACTTCCTTCCCTGGAGTCCCTCCTCTGAAAACTGGCTCTTCTGTCTGCTGCAGTTCTGTCAGGAAAAGCCAACGGGGATCTGGAAAACTCCGGTGGCCCCGTCCTCCTTGTCAACGTCCCGTTCCGAGATGTTTTTATTGGTGAAGGGCTGCTGTGCCAGCCAGTGTCCAGAGTACTGTTACTCCTGATTGTGGACGCTGGAGAGCTGCGGAGAGGTTTGTCCGACACTGGGGTCTGACTCCTGTCATCCCTCTTATCCTCCAGCTCCTCTGTCTTTGTCTCTTTAACAATCTCCTTGTCCTTGATCCCAACAATAACGGTTTTGTCTTTGACCGCATCTTCCTGTTTGGTCTCCACATTCTGCTCCTGTGGCTTCCACTCTCTTTTCCGTTGGTAGCACTCCTTCAGGAAGTCCTCATCGGTCCTGACGTGCTTGGACTTCTGTCCCAGGCAGCTGGGCCGGCTTATGAGGTTACCCATAATCCTTCAGCCCAGTGGCTAGCGAGGCAATATCTGACATAAGGCCCCTCGGCCATGCATGCAAGGGGATCTTCGGCTACCTAAAATAAGACAAGGGGCTCTGAGTCATAGTCAAAAGAGCAAAATCTAAAATGTCATGTTTCAGTTTGGCAAACAAAAAGGAAAATTCATCTATTCATTCATTCATTCATTTATCTTCATCATCTTATCTGATGCCCAGGTTGCAGAAGTAGCAGTCTCCATGACCGCCACCCAAATTACACTGTACCTCACAGTGGAGCCTACCAGTGGGTGTTGAGCCCACTGGAAGTTACATGTATCAGGACGCTGCTATTTTAAGAGAACCAAAAATGAAAAGTCTCATCTTTATTTCCCTGCCAATTATTTTCACCATCAACACTGATGAACGTCAGCGATATTTGGCCAGGCACTACGGTGCCACTTCAGTGGCCTTTATTAATATACACACAGCCCTCCCACTGTCCCAGCTCACTGACTGCAATATCCACAGCTCAGAAATTAATGTGACAGCCTTGTCAATGATCCCACCGTTAAGTCTGCCACAATAGAACCTGTGGCAGTCAGCCAGCGCTTTCTCTAAATCAACCTCCAGCAGCCATGAGAAAAACCGTTAGGGAGCGGATTTAATATGAAGCCCATAAAAAAAGCAGACATAACATCATTTCTCTGGGGTGACAATAATAGAGGAAGTCCGACCACAGAGTGGAACACAACGAATAAATGTGGATCTTAGCGCAGTGTAATATAAAAATTGTAAATGTAGTAAATTCATTAAAGGAAAAAAAGACAATAAGATGAACAATAGTCCCACAAACAATACTAGGAATTTATCAACTAAAAAGACTCATTGTTTCTAATGAATGTGTTGAGGGTGAAGGGAATATTTTATAGAAACTGTGACAGATTTTTGCCAGTTCAGTTTCATTCATCCCCCATTCAGAATCTCAGGCTAATTCAGGACAATCTTGGAAGATCTTTGGTTTGTAGATCAATATTTGAAATTTGATCCAAAAATTCTTCCTCAAATGAATGAGATACACAAACGAGATATAAACAACATATATGCAGCTCCATACTTTAATGAATATCTATATGTCATCATTTATACAGCTGTGTTGAACTATCTTAATGTGGTTTCTCTTTTAATTTGATGCCTCGGTTGCATCAGGCTAATAACTGTCTCCATCACTGTCTCCATCACGCAGCCTCTGGAAAGCAGATGATGCAGTGAGGAAGAGAAGGAGGAGTTGGAGGAGGAGGAGAAGGAGGAGATCCACTGGGGAGAACACATCCAGATTAGAGAGTAGTGCCAGGACAAAGCCCTAGGATCCCAAGATCAATGATGACTCAGTTTGCTCAGATCACTACCCAGTGGTCTCCTGAGGACCCCAGAGAGAGAGACAGACAGAGAGAGAGACTCTGGTCCACATGAGTTAACAGTTCAAGAAAGAGGGTGTGTCATATCTGGTTACTACGAGGCATCTGGGGTCATTTACTTAAAAAAGAAACCAACCAACCCAGTTTCTACGGCGATGACAGATTTCTTCATCTGCAAACATGGTGGAAAATCATTCTGTTCATTTACCGTGTAGTAAATTTATCGTTTTCCTGATCTCACTGTCAGAGAATACGACAGTTACACCCTGACCTAGATAAAACTGCACACTAGGAAAAACCTCGCAGACACTCCCCCCCTGAGCCTGTATCAAATATTCACCTCTGGTTCCTACTACTACTAGATAGAGAACCAGGAAATGACACCATCTCCCCTTATTACACCCACTCGGGATGACCTAACCATCCCATCACTTAACCTGCTCAGAAATGGCCCTAATTTTAGCCCCGGCCGTTGTCCCTGCTTTTAATAGTGATTTATGATACATGACAGCGACCCATTTGCTGATGAAATTTATCATTACACTAACGTACAGTTAGGGCTTTGTTATGAACAGGGTAGAATATTGTCAAAATAAAATGATACATTTGATTATTTAAAAGAAAACTGAAATGTACTCGCAATAATATACCCACAGTAATAGAATTTTGACCTAGATCTCACTGTTTTGGATGATGTACCACACTTATCCCAATCCGGCGAAAATACTTTTTTAATATTTTGATTGGACTATATCTCTTGGAGTCGGAGACTAATGATTATTAGCCATGAAGTTAAAGTGTTGCCTCATTTACATCACTGTGTAGTGTCTGTCTCAGTTAAGGACCTGGCACAGTAATCATGCTAATGGTGTCTAATCAAGAATGGCAGCTGTACCATTCACCCATGAGAGCCATCATTATTTAGAGTAAAATAGTACAAGGTCAGACATTCACCTCAAGAACGCTGATCCCAGGGTATGAAGGAGTATTAATACTGTTAATGAATACGATACTAAAGGGTTGAGTAAATGAGCCAATTTCAGAGAAAAGAAAGAAGGAAACATTAATATATTGATATAAGATCTTCATTAGATATTTCAATGTTCTCTTTTAAGCAGTGGTAGGTAAATAGAGATGATCCCTCAGTCTGACCTCATTCACTCTAACGTCTCCTCAGTTCAGTCAGTCTAACCAGCAAAGTCCAAACTCCCCGTGTCCTGGTTTTCTGTCAGTTTTTGGCGGTTTGAAGGTCATGTGAACACACACTTACCCTGGAGCGGATTGGAGTTGCACAGCATGAGTAAAGGAATCCAGCCAATCCTCAATCAATGTGGGTAAAAAAGGGATAAGAAGGGGAAAAAAGTCCAGCTTTGTTTCGGCATCCTCTCAACATTCCCCGCTGCCTTTACATCCTAAAACTGAAGGCTCCTCACACACGGACACACACACTTCCAGACTCACTCCAGAATCCACTCCATCCGCATCACTCATTCACACATGCTTACATACAAACACACTTTCCAAACACATGCCCTGATAAACTCATGCTTTTCCGTTGCCCACAGTCACAGGCAAACAATGTGCTCCTCTCCCCTCACAGTGCTCCCCTCCTCTCCCCTCCCCTCACATCACTTCTCCTCCCACCAGCTCTGCTCCTCTCCCTTTCTTCTTTGTTGTGGGAGCTCAGATAGAGGCATTCCTTCCTTGTTAATGCCGCTGATGGGATAGATGGAGACAATGTATTCCAACGGCTCAGTCCTACTCCCACACTCGCCAACCAGGAGTGGTTTTTTCACATGGAGGTCAGATGGTGCCGGTTAATTCCGTTTGGTTAGAGGACGGTGTCACTCCCATTGGCACGGCTGCTGCTGCTGCTGCTGCTGCTGCTCAGGTTGCTCCTGTACCAGGCGGCAAAGTGCCCCCTTTACCTTCCTCTGGGTTTTTCCTCTCACTCTCCCCCAGCCCCTCATTCTCCAAAGCCCCTCCTCTTAGTCTGATTGTAGCTCCAAAACTCCATGCAGCTCCTGCTTGAAAAACTGGGGATGGGTGGGATGGAGGGCATAAAAAAAGAAGAGGTTTCTAAAGACCCCAAGGCTGCCCCCCTTAGAACATTCACATGTTAAGTGACAGCTGCCTCAGCCCTTTTCCTCGCTCTCGCTGGTGAAGGAGAGAAGTGCAGGCTACAAAAGACGGGACCTACACCCACCCTGCTAGTCACCCTCTCACACACTTGTCACCATCCCCCTTGCAGCCCCTTCATTCCCCCATTCAGACTCAGTGCAGTAGCTTCCAGAAGAGGCAACAAAGACGACTAATTACTGTAAAACATCTCAGATTACTTTTCAACTCACTTCCAGCGTTACAACCCCGGCCCGTAAACAAAGAAGCAGGAAACTCACAAAGGTAAAGAGGAAAGGGAAGATAATACTTTCTCCGAGACAGCATGGGAAAGCAAAGAAAGGACCTTTATGGTGAAATTCTATCCTGTCTCAATTCAAAAATCACAATATTGTCTATACAGAGATCATAGGGTGTGAAACATCAACTCACAGCAGTCAGTTGACTTTCCTGGCTTTAAAACTGGTCATGCAAAAACTTTTCTGGTGTTAATATCAATTTTTAATTGCAATATTCTTCACTAAAAGATAAAGGCATGTATACAGGTGTTAATAACAATAAAAGTTGTTTCTTTTCTTTCCCAAATACTTCCGTCTTTTTTTTTTTTTCTTTTCCTAATGTCTTTCTCCAGCCAACCAAATAATCAATCAATCCACCAGATGCATGCATGCATGTACAGTAAACATGCCTGCACGCACTCTGATTGTCTCAGCCGCACAAAGACACTTGACGTCCGCGCACAGAGACACTATAGTTTTTCGCATTTTCTAACAATATGTAAAATTCTTCCAGAAATTCCCCGGAATGTTTTTGCATCCATGTGCGTTCCACTACAAACCCAACTCAATTGTATTACCATAAAATCAATAAGACTCTCCGGTGAGTAAGTGGCCTAATGTGTAACATGTAGATGGGGCTCTTTAGGAACCTGTCGATGTGAACCTAGTTAGTTCAGTGTGAGGTGCGAGTAGGAGAAGTGATTTATTAGCTGTTTTACCGAGGCTTCATCCACAGCAGATTATCGAGAGAAATTCAACCTGGTTGTTTGTCCAGACGGGCTGTAACCTGAGGTTAATACAGGCTGCTTAGGTTTATGACCAAAAATACTGGGTTTACAATCTGTGTAAAACCCTGTAATCAAACATATAATTATGATACTTTTCTACAATAGCAGCGTTATGTCTCAAAAGCTGTCTACAAGTCATCCGATAGTTGGAGCGGTCAATCCAGTGGCACATTTTTCCAGGTTGGTGAGCAGTAAGTATTCCCTTTTATTTGTCTTACAGGAAATCGCAGGGTTTCAAAGAGAGAGAGTTTCAAAACAAAAGCTGTGATTTGTGCCAGGCTCTACAATGTCCCTATATACCAGATGTAAATAAATATCTTGACACAGGGACCAGGTCATAAGCATCTAAAGAGCATCTGCTCTTTAACAAAGGTGGCTCCATGAAAAATGTTACAGAGAAGATGCTATAGTAGAGGGGTCTTAAACTCATGGCCCGTGGGCCATTTGCGGCCCATGCAACGATAGTTTGAGGCCCTCCACCTTGATGTGAAAGTTGAATTTATAATAATATTTTATAGATGTGTTTTCCACATTTTATGGTAAATCCTATAGTTCTCAAAACCCTGATCCACAGTATTTTTCTGGTTCAATGTTGTATTAAACAGAATCTATGGGAAACTGATTTTTTTTATTAGATTTTTTCTTTTGTATTGAACACTGAAAGCTGACGCAACCCTGCGGTGAAATGATAGTGTGGGTGGTGGCCCTCAACTTATATGAGAACCCTGCTTTAGTACATGAAGAATGAATGTCTTTGTATGTAGATTTGTGTTTGTGTTGAAAATTTAAATACAGTGTCTGGTTGTTGCTAGTTCAATACAATAAATATTTATGAATTATTCAGCCATCCATTCCTGTCTGCTTATCCATTCTGGACTGCGGGGACACCACTATGTCCGCCTCCAAAATCAAAGTGCACCATTCCAGCCTGAACCTTCCAGCAGGTGGTGAACCTATTGAAGCCACCAACTGTGATTCAATCTATTCCAGGATGTGAACACAAGCCTCAGGATTATTGCAGGAAGAAGATCAAAGTGACAGCATTCACGCAGTACTATATTGCACCTGGGGCATACTTGGGGGCAGTGGTGGTTAAGGAACCAGACTTGGGTACGAAGGGGTTCCAGGTTAGTAACCACCATGTGCCAAGTTACTACTAAGGTCCACTGAGCATGACAGCGTCCCCACTCACTGCCTCCTTGACTCTCAAAGCTGCCCACTGTTCACTTTGGTGATGAGTTTGCATTCCTTCCTTTTGAAGACTGATGTGGTTGGAATATCTTTTCCTGTAACTTTCCTTTAAATCAACACTAACTTTGATTTCTGTTGATTAGTAATCCTCACATGTCTTGAAAGATGGAACTTTATGTCTAGGAATTTTCAAAGATTCCAACAACTGTTGTCTTCTCCTTCACGTTCTGTAGAAATCCTTAAATGAACCGTGCTCATGGCTGAAAACACGCTGTTCAACCAAGTTCTGATGCTGCATGAAGTCTCTACGTCCAGTCTTCAAATCACTTCCCAACACTCTCTGTCCTCCGCCCCGCTCTTCCTTCAGTTGTAATTTATGCAGACAAAGAAGCAGAAAACAATGGTAAGTGTGAAAGGAACCCAGAAAATAAAAGTGTGTGACCAACAGGAGAAAGAAGGTGGGTTATCTGAATGGAATGACCTCAGGACGGTGGAATTTTAACCACTTTCACCACAGTGAACCAGGACAAGAACCATCAGTATTTATCCAGGACCCCTCATGTCTTAAACTCTCCCAAAAAAAACACCAACCACCAAAACCAGCAGATGTGTTGGACATCACACGTCTTTGACAAACAATTTACAAACAAGGGATTGAATACCAACTCAAAGAGCTGATGTCCTCAGCTGTTTAATGAGCGAACACGGCCCACATTCCTGGTACCCGTTGAAAGGCGCTGGCAGTGATGCAACAGCTCATTGCCAGGAAGACATTGTTGCTGCACTACGACACCTGATCCCAGCTTTCAGCCTCCTCCAGCCCCTTCGGCACTAATTGAGTGATTTTTGCCAAAACCCACTCCTCTCCATTTCACAGTAGGTAGGCACAACTCCTAAAAAAGACAGCAGCTGATGTACTTGAATGGCAAATGACAGACCGGGGTAGGTGCTGGTGCAATAAACCGGGGATAAGAGTAAAATAAGAAGCCTGGGGTTGGATCACTGTCAGCTAAATAAGAAACAGGCTGCCAGGGTAGAACAAAATGAAATAACGTTTCCTCCAAAATGAATGAGATTATAAATAAGCGCCCGCCCTAAGTTTGATTTGGATTTTACTGCTCATTTGTCAACGCAGCAGATGGAAAAAAAAAAAAAAAAAGATGAATTTTACAGACACGTCCATCCCCTCCTCCACCATTCCCTCGTCTTTGCAGCCTTCAAATCAAATAAGAAGGCATTGCCTCCTCTACAGAACATGGTAATTAGCCCTCTTCACCAGAAATGAAAAAAAAGAAGGGGTTCCTTTTGCAGGGGGTCAGACCAGAAGCCCCTTTCAGTTTGCACACTGTCATTTATCACCAAAAGGCACTGCTTCTAAGGAGAGAGGATGAAAGGCTGCTGGGCTCCCTTGTGGGGTTGCCCAGACCCTGCTGCGAAATTACAGTCACGGGTGAGGAGAGGATTCAGCGAGCGCCGAAGATGGAGGAGTTTAACCAAGTCATCTGTCTTGGCTGCTCCAAGGAAGGAAGAAGGAAGAGGATTTACGGCCAAAAGTCCACATTATCTCTTCAGCCGATCGAGTTCCAAAGTCAGAGGCCCCACTCGGCTGCTAACGGTGATTTATAGTGTGATCTACAATAAACTTTACAAAATTAAAATCTGTTTACCTCCAAAGCCACCAGGGGACAATCATGCAATGTTCTAGATCAGGCATGGGCAAAAACTAAGGCCGGGGGCCGGATGTGGCCCGTTGAGCTTTTTAATGCAGCCCGCCCACCTTGTCCAAATTCAATCAATTACTATTATATTTATATTATACTTCTGCCTTTTCCCTGCAATAATGCATCTCTGCACTAGATGGCGTCATAACGTGTAAAAGAAATGTATGATTTTATGTTTCATTCATGACTTTTGGATTTTAATTATCTTACTTCAAATGAACGATCCATCTTTCTGCTCTGGACTCACCCTCGTGTCCAGTTTTATATGTTCACTTGATGCAAGGTTAACCAACTTCCACATCCTTGTCCTCAAAGGTTATGACAGCGCTATGGAGCCGAGCTTTGGGAAGACATTTACGTCTCGCCTGGGTCTCACCTTTCCGCTCAGTTGTTTGCACAAGTCTTATTTGAGATGCAGTCTCTGTGACAGTCCCAGGGAACACAGACACATTTTATTGAAAACACATAGAGCTTTTATCCAGAAGAATGTCACCGGCAGCCGAGTGAGGAGGGGGAGGGTTGTCAAAAGAGGAACCTCAGTTTGACCTCAGTTCCACTGTGAAGTGAGGAGATGACACTCAAACAGGGGAGGAACCCATCGAAGATAAACAAACAGTGGGTGAGTTTGTGTTTGTCCTGATGTTAATCTTCTTCTTTTCCTTTCGGCTTGTCCCCTTTTTCAGGGGTTGACACAGTGAATCAACGTTATCCATCTCCCCCTGTCCTCTGTATCTGCTACTTTAACTCCAACTACCTCCATGTCCTCCCTGACTGCATCCATCAATCTCCTCTTTGTCTTCTACCTGGTAGCTCCATCTTTAGGATCATTCTTCTACCAATGTATCCACTGTCCCTCCTCTGAACATGTCCAAACCATCTCAATCTGGCTTCTCTAGATTTTTCTCCAAACCTTCCTGTCTGTGTTGTCCCTCTAATCACCTCTTTCCAGATCCTGTCCATCCTTGTCTCTGCTAAAGAGAACCTTCAGCATCTTTAACTCCTCCACCTCCAGCTCTGCTTCCTGTCGTCACGATATATGTTCGACACGATTACTAATTGATTTAAATTGATTTCTTTGACATAATCTGTTCAAAAGTTCTTAAATTTAAATATTATTTCACACATATTCTTACCTGCCTGGTATTTTAACATAATAAAATTGTAATTTTGAATATAAACATTGTGTAAATGTCGTGTTTCTTTCTTCTGATTCCAATATTCACAAATATGAAGTAAATATATTTTTTTGTAAAAACTGATTTTTGCACTTTGTTTGGTGCAAAAAAAAGGTTTCTACATCAGTAAGTTAACAAACAAACAAAGAAAAAAAAATGCTAAAAAAACATTTATTCTAATAGGGACCCAGTCTTTGGAACAGCAGAGCTGAGACAATCCCAAATGCCTCGTAGTCATACATAAAAAAACCCAAATTCTCTGTGTAACCTAGCAACATTCAACTCATAATGGTTCCCTTGTGTTGGACGAGTTTTGCCGCGAATAGTTTGCTGTTAACTACACGTGTTCCTCTCAGAGTGGAAGAATACAATATCAATAAAATCCATCTGGATGTGTATTTTTCCATGTTTTATTATAATTATTTTATTTTCACCCTGGTCGTCAGTCAATCATTAACGATTCAACGTGAAAATCTAAACTGGGTTTGTGTTCAGGGGCAGGTGTCTGACTCTCTCCTGTGGATTGTAAAGAGGTCTCTATGTATGGGGGGACGTTCTCAGGGACGTCCTCATTCTTGACGCTCCCTAACGAGTCCCACAGGCCCAGACTGGAACCAGCGGTGAAGCAGAATTACCATGACAAAGATCTGTGGTTGGATGAAGTGTGATAAAGGAAAGAGAAGAGATGAAAAATCCCTTCGTTTCACACAAACTCACACACTCACACTCACACACACACACACACACACTCACACCCTCCTGCCGGGGGTCACATGAACGTTCTCCAAGTATTTAAGCTTTCATGTTGTGGTGGGACATATCTGTGCATCTTAGATATCAGTCCCCAGGGAAACAGGCAGTTCTTTAATCCCGACAAAGAACGCCTCTGGTTAAATTGTGACAGACAAAATAAAAAAAAAAGTCAAGATGTCTTTTATGGAGCCTGTGTTTAAGTCTTTTGTTCATTCATTGACTCTGCTGCTGCTACCATCGTTGACATGAATGGCTCACAGTCACATTCTCAGACATCCGTCATGTCTTTCATTTGTAATTGTCTCACAGCCGGTTAGAGACGGTGTCTCTCCTGTACTGTCTTCATCTGTAACAGCTGGAACATTTCAGGGATCTGCGTTAGATCAGCCTCGATTTCAATTTGTTCATCTGTGGTTGATCTTTTTTTTTTTCTTGGCCCTGAATGATGAAAGATTCTCCCAAAAAAATACCCAGCCAGTATTTACACCTCACTGTACAAATATTTACACCATTAGATTTGTCCAAAAATGCAAAGTTGTGTTTGACAAACGCCACGACAGCTCAGATTGAGCGTGTCTCCTATCATAAAAATCCAGCTTTTCTCTTCTTTTCTCTTTTTTTTTGTCCGTCCATCTCGCCTTTTGCGACCATCAGAGTCTAACTTCCTTTCAGCGTGTTCGCTCATGTGTGCAACGGGCCTTCACTGCCAAGCACTCCTCCAGCCAGCCTGTCCACCAAAGGCACAATAGAGGCTGATTCACCAGCGTCTCCATCCCACTGTGGCCTAAAGAGGTCTCCCTGCAGGAGAGGGGCAGGACCACCTCAGTATCTGTCTGAGGGCGCAGTAACTCTGCAGCCACCTCCGCAAGGACTTTGCTCTTCTTTATAAAGTTTTGTCAATGCTCCAGTGTTTACTATGTTGGACAAGGACTTGAGTCCAGAGAGGTCTACTGTCTGATTCTGATGCTTTTTCACTAAAGAGGATCCTGAGTCATAAATTCTTGCGCGTGGAATGCATTTGGAAGCATTATGTCAAGAAAAAAAAGACAAATCAGATGTATTTGCTTACTCGTCTAAACGTGATTTTTATGTTTTGTTTTGTTGACTTGACAGGATGGACAACAGAAACAATATTGGTGAAAGAAAAAGAGTGAAAAACCAGTGGACAATCCCACTTCAATAAAACAGGTATGAGAACTGACCCTGGACTCAGCCGGTAACTTCATCTCCATGGTCTTCAGCCACTGTCTCAACGCTCTGATCTGACTCCTGAACTCACTCTGCCACTGGCTAATGTCCTCAACGTCCATCCTATAACAAAGAAGGTCACGAGGAGTGTTAGAGGACAGTTTTCAGAGTAAAACTTAGAAACAAAATCAACATTATAGTTAAGATAAACAAGTGATGATACATGGGGAAGCAGACTCAGGTCCACAAGACTTCAGGTTCTAATTCAGCAGCTGCCACGTTGCCACTGAGGTGCTCTGAGCATAGCACTGTCCCCACCCACATAACCTCCTGTGGGCTCACCACCCACATAAGGCCGGACAGTATGGAGCAGTGTAATTTGGGTGGCAGTGGTGGAGACTACTGCCCGTGCAACCCAATAATGGATAAGAGGCTAAAGATGCAATATAAATACAATTTATTATTATTATTATTATTATTATTATTATTATTATTATTATTATTATTTATTAATGAATTGATGTTATATATGTGCATAGCTGATTAATAATATGATTCTGTCATAGTCAACTATTACTGTGTACTACAGTATAGTGTGAGTATTATTTCACTTTGCAACAGCCTGACTGTTCACAATGTTCTAAAAACAAGACTTGATTCACAGTATTTTATCATGAAATATATTTTTAAATATTAAATTAAATTAAAGAAACAAACTCTTAACTGTTGTAATTTGCTTTAATAGTGGGTGATCTTTTTTCATCCATCTTTGTCCTCTTATTCGTTGCCGGGTTACAGGAAGAGCAGACGACTGCCACCCAAATCACACTGCACCATACTGCCAGCCTTCCAATCACCTGCTATGGTGAGACCATCTCAGATGCAACATGGCAGCAGGTGGATTAGAACCTGAAGCCTTTTGGACACAAGTCCACTTCCTTAACCACAGGGCAAACCACCACGCTGCCAGAGTTAAATAACCTAACCAAGTTATTCATGCTTTATAGTTGTATAATATTACTATTTGATACGTTTTTTCTACTATTTGATTATTTGAAAATATAACCTTAATACATACAGAAAAATAAACCACAGCCTGGAGTTACATTAACTCCTTGCATACTTTTTTTAATACAATTTACTGAGCCTCACAGGCATTATTTCTAAACTAAATGTTTGAGTAAAATATGTTCCATGCATTTTTGTCTTTTGTTCCATGCATTCGTTTGACCATGGTCTGTATAATGTAACCCAGTCATTTACAGTCAACAACAAAACCATCATCGTACCTATTTCTTTGACCCGGTAATGAAGCTGTTGATCCAAACAAAGTACTTTCTTTATCCTGAAAGAGACCATAATTGAGGACATTTTCTCTCACTTCTAGGCCAGTGGGAGAGTATTATTACTACCATTACTATACCATTGGGTCTATTCTTCACTATACAGTATGTACACCGTACTTACCTCTCTGTTTGGTTCATCTGATGTCAGAAAGGTAAAGTCAGAGTCGTCAGGTGAGCTCAGTGAACTGGTCATACCCTCGTAGCCTCTGTTGTCAGGCGTCTCCATCAAACCCGTTGGCTAATCGTGGCACAAGGAGCAAGATTTGGTACAGTGCTATTAAGCTATTGGTCAATTTAATGGAATCAACCAATCAAACTGTACTGTTTTAACTGTAATTACAGGGATTTTTAGTCACATTTCCATGTTGTTTAAGCCCAATAATTTTTTTCTTTATCAAAGTTCACCTAGTTAAGTTACACTTTGGTAAAACTTTCGTAATCGGTGTAATGCTGCCTACGTGTGGTCATCTTTGGAACTATGCGAAAAAAAATGTATTAGTTAAAACAAGTCACCCAATGACGTCATCGGTTTTACAAGTTTCATTTTCATTTAGTATTATATGAAGCTTAATTTTTATGTAATATAGTATATTATATTTCATAATATATACATATATATTGGTCACAACTGTTAGCTCTAAACACATTTCTAATTAAAAATTAAATGTTCCAGTCGAAAGATATTATTTTTTTGTGTCAAATTAGTTTTTTAATGTATCCTGCAATCAAGATAATTTCTTGATACATCACCCATTTCTCTCCACATATTTCTAGCTGTAAATTCGAATAAAACACAAACACTTTCAAAAGTAAGTCTTTTATATTAGTGCGTTTTGTTAAGTGTATTTATCAATATTTAGATTTTTTAATCCTTTATATACATCAACTACATAGGTTTCAACAACCAAACCAGCAAAAAACATTTACTTTGGCTGTTATTAAATTAAGCTTGAAAAAATATAACAAGCAAAATAAAGTTGAAGGAAAGAAAAAAAAATAATTAATTGAACAAATAACATAAAAGCAGAAAAGACAAGGCACTGCAAAAAGAAAAAGGCACTGACTTTTCTTTTTTTCATAATATATTTTATTAATGATCAACACAATCGTCAGTATCTCTGTGTTAAATGCATGGAAAAAAAGCTATGAATGAAATGTGTTCCAAGAAAGGCATCCCAAGGTGATGTCAGGTGGACTCAGTCTCAGCTTCCCTCAAATGTGATGGACAATGGAAATAATGAACAACTCAATGGCAGATCTAGAAGCAAAAGGAAAATAGAAAGAAAAAAAAAGAATGAAAATAACATAAACGGAGCAAAAGAAAATCAATATTTAACCAATGAGACAATGCAAAAAATAGAAAATAAACAAAACACATTCTAAAACTAATATATATATTTTTTGATAAGCTACATGTCCACACTGTACCTGTGTTATTGTGTGACACTGGGGCTGACCGACCAATCCATCCAAGATGAGGGGGTCATACACTGTGGCCACCCGAGGATCTGTGCTCAGATGTTGTCCAAAAGACTGAGGCAACTGTTAAAAACAAGACAAGATAAACAGCATGTGAGCCTTTCGTTCATGTCTTCCAACTGTTCTGATTATTTCACCGTCATGTCTGTGAGCGCAGGTGAAAAAGCAATAGAAAATATAAAATAAACTAAGAAAATAACACGCAAAATCAGAAAAAAATAAAAGTGATTTCAGACTTACAAGAAGCAAAATGACAGGAGGAGGGGTCTGTGTGCAGGGTCTGACATCAGCTTGGGATTTTCTCAGGAACACTTGTATAATGATTTATGAAGAAGCAAAAAAAAAACCTCAAAAGTCAAAGAATTATATAGACATAAAACTATATAGAGTTGATATATAGTTCTATGATTTGTGTGAACAGAAAAAAAAAACAAACCATAAAAGACGTGAAAGCAGCAAACAGACTGCACTGTAATAAATCTGGCACTTGACTATTTACTATGTGTTTCTGTAGTGTGTATCACACTATGTAGTGTCTCTGGTGTGTGTGTGTGTGCGTGTGTGTGTATTTATCCTGGATGTGTACTTTAAAAACCCAGGAAATATTAAACATAAAAACATGGAGACAAGATATTTTTTCATACTCTATACAAACATTCAAATATTTGAAGGCATCTATGGTATTTTTTTAGGATTTGTTAAAAAACATTGGAACTATGTCGACGTCTGCAGTCGACCACAATAAAAATAGAAAATATTCTTGAATGTCAAAGGAAAAGAGAAATACTGGAAAAAAAAATCTTGACATACATATATTATATATTAGTATCAGAAGGCGTAAGAACACAACTTCTCAACGCGTGAAACAAAAACTATAGTCAATTTAAAATTGGCAAAAAATGTAATCCTATTTTTGAAAAAATATATATAATTTTTAATCAGCACTAAACAAAAATGCATAGATGTTTAACATTACTTGGTGAGAATGTCTAAAGCACCGTCAGCTATATTTGGAAAAAAAATATTGCCCACATGCAGGGGTGAATAAATAAATCTACTTTGTCAGGGTCACTGTTTTACTGCGGGAAATGCAACTTTTCAGAACAATATAAATTTGGGATCTAAAGGTTAGTCAAGAGGAACAGGTCAATATCTGCGACTATAGCTGGTAGAAGAAGAAGAAAAGGAGGAAGATGAGAGGGTCATGAAGCTTGAGCCTGCATCGATGCTGCCTCTCCTTGAGCCAGATCGGGATCCAGTTCTTGAGCCAGACCGGGAGCCATACGCTGACCCAGGGCCACTGGCGTTGTATGGACTGTAAAGGCCTTTGCTGGACTGTGAGGACGCCTCCAACAGCCTCAGGCCTGATCCTTCCTCAACCATACTTCTGTCCATGGCATCTTTGAAGGAGATTTTCAGCTTGGTTTTTGGACATGTCAGGTATTTGGAATAAGCGTGGACGTCTCTCAGCTTCTGGGCAGTACGGGCATCAATTGTCCCCTTTTTGATGGATTCATCCATGGTTACTCTGCCCTCCACATCAGGCTCAATAAGTCCACCAGTTAGGTACTGGACCTCGAGGAAGCGCTGACCAGCCTCGTAGTATAACCAGCCCTTTTTCAGAGCCTGGGAGGCAGACATCTTTACTTTGGTTCGAGGGTCTTCAAAACCATTGAATGCTTTTTGGGCAAGGGTGAGGCGATCAACCATGATTTTATCAACAAGGCTTCTTTCTGTGGCATCAGCGACTGAGAGTCTCTCTCCAGTTGTGGGATCAATAATTCCTCCAGTGCAGGCCTGGGCTTCCAACAGTCTCTGACCTGTGATATTATCTACCAGGCTTCTATGTATGGCCTCAGTTACAGACACTTTCTCCAGTGTATCTATGTCCAATATTCCAGCTATAGGGACAGTCACCTCTGAAGGATCATTCCATATGACAGCAGGTGCTTTGATGGATGGTATGGGGCTCATTGGAGAAGAGAAAGAGGAGCCGGAGGTGGAACCAAAGGAGGATGATCGGGAACGGAAGCCCCCGGTATTTCCTGAAAGCATGTCAGCGAATTCTGTAATGGACAGGTGTCCAGTACGATATGAATCGAGGGACTTCTGGTCAATGAGGCCGCGCGAGATAGCTTCATCAACGTCATACTGTCTCCCCGATCGCCTGTCAATAATCATGGACTTGACAGTGCCGTCAGAAGAGGTCATTGTAATCTCTTCCCATTCGCACTCTTGTTCAGCAAGTTCCAAGTAGGTCTGGTGGTCAATGAGTCCTTTCCTGTAGGCCTCGTACACAGTCATTTCTTTGCCTGTCTCTGGATCCACAATGACAACTCTACGTTTGCGCACTGAAGATTTGGAGGAAGTCTTCCGTTCACGCTTCTTATCCTTAAGTAGCAATAGCATCAGGCCAGTGTCAGGGTCCATGATGCACCTGTCCATGAGCCCTAGGTAGGTCAGGTTTTCTTCTGTGTTGGGATCAAAGAAACCTTTAGTATCATCAGAAGGATCAGTCAGGATCTCGTTCATTTCCTCATCAAAGAATCCACGTTTGTAGGCCACCTCTACAGGCAACCTGTGACTTTCCTCTGGATCGATGATTCCACCTGTGGCAATCTGGGCTTCCAAAAGACGGATACCGTGATCTTTTAGGATGAGTCCCTTTTTCATAGCCTGGAAGAGGGAGATGGTTTTGCCTGAATATGGGTCCCTGTAACCTGTCACTGCGCGCTCGGCAGATAGAAGTTTGTCTTTGAATTCTGGTCCTACAATTCCCATTTTCACTGCTTCATTAACGGTCAGTTTCATGTTTTTGATTGGATCAATAACATAACCTGTGGCAGCCTGCGCTTCCAGAAGCTCAAATGCCGTTCCAGGTCTTATCATGTTCTTCTTCATGGCCTGGTAGATTGAGAGACGTTCTTTGCTGGGTTCTAAGAACACACCAGCAATGGAGCTTGTGCCCTCAAGGTACTTTGAAAGCCTTTTGCTGACCTCCTCCACGGTAATGAGACCTTCATTGAGTTCAGACACTGTCTGTTGGTCAATAATCTGTGAACTGATGAGCTCCTCCATTGTGATCTGTTTTCTCAAACCTTTGAAGGTCAGCCTCTTGTCTCCCAGAGAGAGAAGGCGCAATCCACCATCTAACTTGCACCTCTTGAGCAGCTCTGCATAGGACAGTTTCTCATCTGTGACTGGGTCAACAAAACCTTTCACTTCTCCAGTCTCTAGTCTCTCATTAGTTTCCTTATTCATGTAACCTCTTTGAATGGCAACATCTGAAGGCAGATGGAACTGGAATTCAGGGTCAATGATACCACCGGTGGCATTTTGAGCTTCCAAGGTTTTCAGGGCGTAATCTTCTGGAACAAGATCCTTTTTCATTGCCTGGAAGAGAGAAATAACTTTGCCGCTGTACGGGTCTTTGTAGCCTGTGACTGCTCTTTCAGCCGACAATAGTTTATCGTGGATTTCAGGGCCAACCACACCTTTACGGACAGCTTCGTCAACTGTAAGGGTCTCATTCTTTACTGGATCAACAAGGAACCCAGTTGCAGCTTGTGTTTCTAGGAGGTTCATGGCTATTTCTGGTGTGAGGAAACCTCTCTTCATTGCTTGATAAATGCTCAACTTGGAGCTTGCATCAGTTGTGACGCCAGCAACACACCCAGTGCCATAGAGATACTGTTTTACACTGGACAACTCCATAATGTCGCGGATATTCCTCTTGCCCTGTTTGAGGAGGTTGTACGTCTCCAAGTCAATGATGCGAGCGTTGTAGAGTTCCTCAATGGTTATTCTTCTTCTTAAGGACATGTAGGAATTAGGACTCTCATTTTTAATGATCTCTCTCTGCTCCATGATCTCAATGATAATAATAATCATCCTCTCTTTGGTGATTTTACCTAAGCGATACTCATCCATTAGCTTCTGCCTTTCGGTATCAGGGAGGAGTTTAGAGTTCATGACATCCCACAGGTTCAACGGTTTATCAGCAAGGCCTTCAATGGGAATATCGATTTGAGTGTTGGCTAAGTCACTTTGTGTTTGTTCCTCTGTGTAGAGATACGTCTTCTCCACAACAGTTGGAGACTCAGGTTTGGAGAGTGGCAAAATGTACAGACCTGTCTCTGGATCTCTTTGGCATTTGTTTTTAAGCTGGCTGTATGTTACATTTTCATTGGTCTGTGGGTCTGAGAACGCCTTGTTATCATCAGATGGTTCAGATAAGGTCTTGGAAATGTCTCTACTGAAAATGTTCTTCTCATATGCAGCATCTGCTGGCACACGATGGCTGTTCACAGGGTCAATGATGCCTCCACTTACCATCTGTGCCTCTAACATTGGCAGGGCGTGCTCCTTCAAGATAAGATCTTTCTGCATTGCTTCATAGAGAGAGATTTTGTTGCCAGTAAATGGATCTTTGTAGCCAGTGACGGCTTTTTCTGCAGAAAGAAGTTTCTCATGGACCTCTGGGCCAATCAGACCTGACTTCACGGCCTCATCTACTGACAGGAATTGATTCCTGACTGGGTCGACCATGAATCCTGTTGCAGCCTGGGCCTCGAGAAGTGCAAGGCCTGTGTTATGTCTGAGGAGCTTTTTCTTCATTGCCTGGTAAATGCTTGTTTTCTCTTTTGTGGGCTCAAGATAGATTCCAGCAATACTCTCAGAACCTTGCAAATATTTACTGACGTTGGGGTTCTCGCTGACTTTGCTAGGTGTTGTTTTGCCTTGCTGCAGAAGTTCGAAGGTTGGTTTGTCAATGATCTTGGAATCCAGTAGAGAGCTGGCGGGAACAGGGGCTCTGAGACCCTTAAAGCTGGACTTTTCTTGTTTCTTTATCTCTTTTTCTTCCACAATCGTGATGATAATTTTGATTAGTTTCTCAATTGTTATCTTTCCAGACATAAACTGCTTGAGGAGGTCAAGTCTTTGTTCTTCAGTAAGATACTCAGAGTTGAGGATTTCCCATATGGTCACCTTTCTGCCCTTAAATGGCCCAGAGTTAATCTCAACTGTGGCCTGAGACATGGCCTCTTTAGTCTGTGCCTCTGTGAATGCTGGCTCATCCTTCACATTTATTGCTTCATCAGAGAGTGGAAGAAGCTGAAGACCAGTTTTCTTGTCTGTGACACATCTTTTGAAGAGCTCTGAGTATGTAACATTTTCTTTTTTGTTAGGGTCAAAGAAACATTTCGTTTTGTCTGTGGGCTTGTCCAGAGACTGTTTTGTCTCATCATCAAAATAATTTCTCTTGCAGGCCACATCATGAGAAACATGGTAGCTCTTCACTGGATCAATGATGCCACCTGTGGACATCTGGGCATCAAGAAGTCGAATTCCATGTTCTTCAAGGATAAGACCCTTTTTCATTGCTTCGAAAAGAGATATTGTTTTGCCAGTGTAGGGGTCTTTGAAACCAGTAACAGCTCTTTCTGCTGACAGGAGCTTTTCATGCAGTTCAGGTCCAACAACACCAGCTTTGACAGCTTCATCAACTGTGTACTTCTGATTGAGAATAGGGTCAACGATGTAGCCCGTTCCTGCCTGGGCTTCAAGCATCATCAAGGCAGGTCCTGGCCTCATCATGTCCTTCTTCATTGCTTCGTAGAATGACATTGTCTTCTTTGATGAGTCGATAACTACACCAGCAATGGGGTTAGTTCCCTTCAAAGCTTTGTGGACATGCTGAATTTCTGAAACATCTTTAACAGTTGCTTTGCCTTTTTGTAATTTGTTATAAAGGTCTTTGTCAATGGTTTTGGACTCCACAAGCTCAGCAGCCGCAACAGGTGCCCTCAGGCCGTCAAAGGAAATTTCATTTTTCTTCTCCTTATCCTCTGCTACAGTAATCACAATTCTGATTATTTTTTCAATTGTAATCTTTCCTGTCTTGTACTGGCGGAGAAGGTCCTTCTTTTGATCGTCAGTGAAGTACTCAGAGTTGATTATTTCCCAAATTGTGACAGTCTTTCCCTTGAATTTTCCAAACGGAACAGAGACTGTCGTTTTGTTGAACACATCCTTGGTTTCTTCTTCAGTGTACATGCTTGAGCACTGAGCGGCTTTGTCTGTAATAGGCAGAAGCAGGAAACCTGTGTCTGGGTCAGGGGTGCATCTTGCCATTAGCTCAGTGTATGTCAGTGGTTCTTGAGTGCTGGGATCAAAGTAGCCCTTTGTGTCATCTGACGGCTTTTCCATGATTTTATTCATTTCTTCGTCATACAGCCCTTGGGTATATGCTATATCTTTTGGCACACGGTGACTATTGATGGGATCAATGATGCCGCCAGTGGCAAGCTGGGCTTCAAGAACTCTGATGGCGTGGTCATGCTCTATGAGACCTTTCTTCATTGCTTCAAAGACAGAGATCTTCCCACCAGTGTATGGATCTTTGTAGCCGACGACTGCCCTCTCAGCTAACAGCATTTTGTTATGTAGTTCAGGGCCAATCAAGTCCTCCTTGACAGCTTCATTGACAGTGAGCTTCTGACTTTTGATGGGGTCTAACATGTAACCTGTGGCAGCCTGTGCTTCAAGAAGGACCTGTGCTGTGCCTGGAGTAATCTTCTTCTCCTTAAATGCTTGATAGATTGACATCTTCTCAGCAGATGGGGTCAAAACACCAGCAATGCATGGGTTTCCTTTGAGAACTTTCTTCAGATTATCTCTTTCCCCAAGCTCTCCAACAGTGGCTTTTCCATTTTTAAGGTTATCAAAATCTTTCTTTGGTAAAAAGCCAATGTCATACAGTCTGTTTGCAGGTACCTTATCACGAATGCCGTCAAAGGACAATGGATCTGGTTTGGTTTGTACATTATCTGTCACATCCCCTGGACTTTGTCCATTGTAAATTGTTCTTGTGGACTCAACGATTGTCACAATTTCTTTGGTCGGCTGGTCCTTCGCTGCCTCCTCAAGCTGTTGCAGCTTCTCACGCAGTTTCTGGTTCTCTTCGGCAAGGATTCTCTCCTGCTCTAATCTCTTATTTTCAAGCTCCTGCATTTCCTTTTGCTTGTTAAACATCTCTGTCTCCGCTTCTTTTTGTTTATTCAGAGCTGCGTCCATTGTGGCCTGTAGTTTCTTCTTCTCTTCCTCCATCAGCTGTTTCTGGCGTTCCTGTTCTTCTTTGAGAGCCCTGGCCTTTTTAACTTCTTCTTCAAACTGGCTCTCCAGCTTCTTTTTCTCATCTTCAATGAGCTTTTCCTTTTTCAACAGCATTTCCTTTTCTGTCAGGAACGTCTGCTGCATCATGGTCTTCTCATGCTCAATTTGTTTTTGCTGTGCATCAGCAATCTGGTGAATAAAAGCAGAAAAAAAAATAAAATTACTACACATGTATTAGTGTCAGGGCATACATTTTAATTTCTTTCATACAATTTTTAAATGTCTTAGCATATTTTTTAATATTATTTTTCATTAAACTTATTTTTTACTTATACTTATTTTTTGACAATTACAATGCACTTTGCTTACACATATGGCTCCAGGGAGAAATGCCAATTTAAATGTTTTTATTTTGTTGTTAATATTGATATATTGATGTAAATTTATTTTATTTTACATTTTTGAGGGGAACACACACTTTAACTTAAAGCTCAATTCATATTGTTGCTATTACTTACATTAAAATTCTGTAAGAATACAGTTGATCCAACACATCCAACATGTTTAGAGTTGGTTAAGAAACCAACATAATACACCAAATTACACTGCAGTAGGAAGTTCCTTTTAACAACACAATACTTTGCATATTCAGCTCAGACCAGGGGTGTCCACACTTTTTTTGTCTTGAGATCTACAAATGACCAGGTTGAAGTGATCTACCTAGATTGAAAACTCAAAAATATTGAGCTACATTAACTGGATATCTTACTCTCTACATTAACATATAACATAAGTTATACTGTCTGATTGAAAATACCTATATTATTCTCACTTTAGCTCAGTGATTAGCATCTTGAAATAGAATCACATCTCTAGTTTTACTTACTTTTATTTTTTTATGTCATGGCTCAGGATCTACCAACACTGCTTTGGTGATCTACTGGTAGATCTCAATCTACCTATTGGGCACCCCTGGCTAAGACCAATCTAATAAACATCTAAACAACTAAATATTAATTTCCACACAAACAACTCAGGGGAGTTGTTTTTTTACATCCTCAGGTAATAATAATACACCCAGTGACTAAGACTAGGTAGAACTGTAACATAAATATAATTCATGTTAATTCATGGTTTTAGGAAAATGCATGGTCTATTTGTAAATAACCTCAACTGCTTTATGCTATTTGTAGGTGGAGCATGTTGCTTTGCTCTTGAAAAATTATAGTGGAAGTCTAAATTAAGAAACGGACAAAAAGAGATGTATTTTACTGTGTTGGATCGTACACACTATCATTTTACTAATGACAATGACAGCACCTGTGATACACCAACAGGACAGCTTAAAGCTGGATTTGAATGGACATTGTCATTGACTTAATTTAATCGTTAAAAATTAGAAAAAAATCGAGAGTCACATTAAACTGGTCAGTGTCATTACATGGGATATTAAGGTTAAATGGAGGTTGTTTATTGTTACCCATATACTAGAGCAAGGTTAAAATAATATTATTTTACGATGTAGTACTGATTTTGTTTATTGTGTTCACCAAAACTGAAACAAGATTCTTATAAAAACTGAAAAGAAGCATGAAGCATGTCAAAAAAAAACAGCGAAAAACATTCCAGGATCATTCACGATGGGATATGCATGAGCAGAGTGCACTGTAAATTAAAAAAGAAACTTTAAATCATAATTAAAATCATATAAATGGTTTCGACGATTAGTATTATCAGAGAAGGGGATAGAGGAAATTGGAGAAAAGTGGGTTAGTTTTCAGATAGATTCAACAATGACATAAGCTGCTCTGTTATGCCATTTTTGACACAATACCTCTTTAGACTTATTTTGAAGTTCTTCAGCCTCCTTTTTCAGTCTAGCCTTCTCTTTCTCTAGATCTGCAATTGCTTTGCGCATATCATCTGCCTCTTTGCTGCTAGTAAGTCTGTCCACTTCCAGTTTTTCCACCACTGTCATCTTTTCTTTGGTGGCTATCTCTGTCTCGTGGAGTCGGGCGGCGATTGTGTCGGCTTGTTTCTTGAATTTTTTGGCCTCGTCTTCAGCCTTGGCCTGGGCTTCACTGAGCTGAGAAACCTGAAGTTTGAGTCTTTCTGATTCGGCTATGATCTCCAACTGCCTCATCCTTTCTGCTTCAAGTGATTTCTGGTACTCCTCTGTTTCCTCCTCAAGACGTTGCTGCATGAGCTGTTTGTCCTCCAGCAGTTTTTGGGCCTGCTCTTGAGCCAGTTCCTTCTGCTTCTGGAGCATCTCCGCTTCAGCTTTGAGCCTAGATGCCTCTTGAATGGCCTGCATTTTTTCCTTAAGCATTTTATCAGCAAGAGCCCGTTGCTGATTGAGATCGTCCTCGGCGATTTGTCTCAAACGTGCAGCTTCTTGGGCTTCCACGCTGAGCCTAGCTGCGTCTTCTGCAAGCTTCTTCATGTTCTCGGCTTCTTCTTCCAAGAATTTCTGTGTGTTGTCTTTGTCTTTCTTGATCAGACGCTGATTTTCCTCTTCAATTTTGTTCTTGAGTTTGAGCAGTTCTTCCATTTGCACCTTGACTTTGAAAAGCTCTTCCTCAACTTGGCCCTTCTGTTTGACAGCATCATCGACCTCATCTTTCAAACGCAGCAGTTCGTCATCAAGGACTGCTTTCTGTTTGTCAGTGTCATCAAGCTGAAGTTTGACCTTGGTCAGTTCTTGTTCTACCTGGAACTTTTGCTTCAAAGTCTGCTCTGCTAGTTTTTTGTGCTTGGTCATCTCTGCGTCGGCCTGCTGTTTCTGCTTGAGTGCTGAAGCTTCTGCTTGTGCTCGTTTGGCAGCTTCGAACTCGGCGTCCTTCCTCAGCCTTTCTGCATCTTCCTGGGCCTTGGCCTGGTTTGTCGCTTCCTCCTCTGCGGCCAACTTTTGTTTTTCCGCATCTTCTGCTTGTTGACGGAGGAGAGCGGCCTCTCTTTCTGCTTTCTCTTTTGCAGACTCTGCCTCTTTCGCCAGCTTTTTGGCCTTCTCAAACTCCTCCCTCAGCTTCTGCAGCACCATGCTGTCTTCTTTCTGTTGAGCAAGAACACTTTGAACCTGCTGCTCAGCCGCACTGCATTTCAGGGACGCCTGCTGAGCTGCAACAATCTGATTTTCAGCTTCTTTATCGGCCTCTTCCTTTTGAATCCTGGCTTCTTCTGCTTTTTTCCTTAGACGATCAAGCTCATCCTGGGCGGCCTTGCGTTGTCTGGCTGCCTCTTCTTCAGCGGCAGCAATCTTCTTCACCTTCTCCTCAGCTTCCCTCCTCTTCTTCTCCTCCTCAAGGGCAAGTTTTCGAAGTTTTTCTGCCTCTTCCTCTGCTCTGAGCTTGCTTTGCTGGGTCTCTTCTGCAATGTTTTTCAGTTTGTTCAATTCTAATTCCAGGTCAAGTTTTCCAGAGGACGCCTTCTCAAAGTTGAGCTTAAGAATTCGTATTTCTTCTTCCACAATCCGCCTTTGTTTAAGTGTGTCATCGACGATTGCCTTTTGTCTTTCCATTTCAGCCTCAGATGACTTCTTGAGTAGAATTATCTTCTCCTCAATTTCTTGCTTATGCTGATTTGCCTGGTCCTCAAGAGACTTTCTCTGGTAGGCCTCATCTTCAGCTTGTCGACGGAGTCTCTCATTTTCCGCCTCCTTTTCTTTCAAGGCGATTTCGGCCTCTGTTTTCAAACGTGTGGCGTCACTAATTGCAGCCAGCTTCTCTTTGAGAATCCTTTCTGCCTCCGCCCTCTGACGGGCTGCCTCTTCTTCAGCCACTTGTCTCTGGTGCTTAGCCTCCTCTGCAATGGCTCTGAGCTTGCTTGCCTCATCAGCCAGGTCCTTCATCTTTGCAGCCTCGACTTCAAGAAGTTGCTTGCTCTTCTCTGTATTGGACATTGTCTCTTTTTCCGCTTTGGATTTCAGTTGGATGAGAATGTCCATTTCGCTCCTCACTTTGGCCAGTTCATCCTCAAGGAGTTTCCTTTGCTGTTCAGCTGCAATGACTTCATTCTTCAGGCGATAAAGTTCGTCTTCAAGCAGGGACCTCTGTTGTTCTGCGTTGTCAAAGTCGGCCCTTAGCCGAATCAGTTCCTGTTCCGCGTTGAGTTTCTGCTGGGCTGTGCTCTCGGCCACTTTTCTTTGCCTCTCCAGCTCTTTCTCAGCCATATCTTTCTGCTTCAGGGCTGACTCCTCAGCTTTGGCCCTCTTCTTTGCCTCGCGCTCGGCCTCTTCCTTTTGTTTCTCGGCTTCGTCCTGAGCAAGGCTTTTATGGTGGGCTTCTTCTTCAGCCTGAAGTCTGAGACGCAGAGCTTCATTTGCTTTCTGCCTCCATTTTTCAAGTTCTTTTTCAGCATCATCCCTGGCTCTCTCTGCATCTTCCTGTTGTTTCTTGAGGTGCGCCGCTTGTTGCTGCAGTTGTAGGACGGCTCCGTGTTCCTGTTTCAGGGACTCCTCTAACTGTGAAGTCTTCTCTACAAAGGAGGATTGACTGCTCTTGAGCTGAACTGCAGCACTCTTCTGTGCTGCCTCTTGAGCAACAATAATTTGCCTTTCTTTCTCAATTTCAGCTTCTACCACGCGCTTATCTGCCTCTTCGGCCTGCCTCCTGAGGTCTTCGAGAGCTTCCAAGGCCTTCTGCTTTTGGCGCGAAGCTTCCTTTTCTGCCTCAGCTTTGCGTTTGAGTTCCTCCTCTGCCATGCGTTTTTTATGGGTCTCCTCGTTTACTTGTCTCCGGAGCTTCTCGGCTTCTTCCTGGGCGGCCTTTCTGAGTCTCTCAGCCTCAGCTGCTCTGTCACGGAGCTGCTTAAGCTCAGATTCTGCATTTGACTTTTGCCTTTCTGTGGATTCAAGTTGGATCCTAATGATGTGGATCTCCTCCTCAATCTTGGCCCGGCTCTGAAGAGCCTCATCCACCTGCTGGCTTTTGTCCTTGATCTGTTGTTCTGACAGGTTTTTCAGCTCATGCAGTTCCAACTGGATGTTGTGTTTTTGTTTTTCTGCATCTACTGCAGCAAATTCGCGTCTGCTCACTTCTTCTTGCATTTTGATTTTCAACTCGTGAGCCTCTTTTTCTGCTTTGGCAATAGCCTTTGAGAACGCTTCAGCTAACTGCTTCTGTTTGTCTAACTCGGCCTGCATCTCGGCCATTTTTTTCTGCTCTTCCGCTTTGAGTTTCTCTGCATCTTTCTGCATTAGTGGAAGCAAATTGTAAAGAAAGGATTACAATCAAGCATGATAGATTAGAGGTAACACGTGGCATTAATTAACTCAACAGTGTAGATTAAGATTTGTAATTACTGCAGTAATCACAGTTTAATCACACTGGAGCACCTTAATGCTGTGTATTACCCAGGTTATGTTAATGTTAAAATTAGCTCAAGGATCATTCAAGTGATGCAAATTAGACACACAATCATGACAGTGATGTTAAAATTCACGATGCAATCAAAAACAAATTAATGACAAGACAATCGGTGGGAGAACGTATGATGGAGATGATGATTAATGTATGGAAACAAAATCTCGCTTCACAACACAGCAGGAAAATCATATGGCATGCAGCTGCAGCAAAAAAATAACTCCACAAAATTAAATTATTACTAAACCTGGTATTTATCACATAATGCATTTCATCACATAAATAACTATTTGTTCAACAAAAAAGTTAGGTGTAAAGTTTTATAAAAGCTACATGTTCATTATTTAGTTTTTAAAAACAAAAATAACTTTTTTAATGTTATTCACGCCACTTCAATGACATGTTATTTCTATTTATTTCCAACCCATGCACTAGGGGTTCTTTGAATCACAAGTTGTTTTACAAAAGAGAATAAAAAGGAAAGGCAGATTCATTTTATATCAACGTTCAGACATTAAAAGCTTAGAAATGTGGAAAAAAGTTAGTGACGACAAGGTGGTAAAGATAATAAGGCTGTAATGGAAGATCAAAGAAAAAAAATACAAGCTGAAGAAGTGACTGAGAGACGTAGAGGACAGATGAGGTGAAGCAACAGCAAAAGACAGAGAAGGTCTCAAGAAGCAAACACAGACAAGATATACGGGATGAGATACATAAGAAACAGCGAAAGATTTACCTTTGTAAGGTCAAACAAGTTAAACGCTCATCAGGGCAAAGCACTGGCAGGCAGTTTAAGAAAAGCAAAGAAACAAACCAAACAATTAGGGTTAGAATAAAACAGAAAACTGTTAATTTAGGGACCGGGAAAAGGGAGAGTTGAAGAACATGACAACCAGTCACGAGTGGGTTTTTAACTTTAGGCAGGAGGATAAGTGAGAAAAGGAAACATGTGAAAGAAAGAACCCCATTTGTTGGTTTTTACATTTAAATCAGGATTATAACACACAGAATGGGAATGAAATAGCTCTGTTTCTGTGTTTACACACAAATTCACACTGTGTTTATTTGTTTTTTTAAATAATTTTGTATGTGTTGATGTTGGTCTCCACTGCTCTGGACATAAAATTTTTCCTAAAATATATTTTCCAGCTACAGCATGCCATTGTTTCATGCCTTTCTTGTGCAAAGGAACTATTTTGTTACCCGTACATTAAAAAAAAGAACAGATGTGTGTTTTGGTGGGTGTTGTGTTTGATTTGGAACTGCGTGCATTGCGGTGAACGGCGGTGAAATGGTCGGTGGTTCAGACGGTTATTTCTTTTGACTGTTAGCTTGGTGTTACGAGTTTAGTTTGTTTGGGACCCTCAGACAGTTTTCACGCACCTCCTCGTCCTCCAGGCGGCGCTGTGTGTCAGTGATGAATTTAATGTACTGACTCGTCAGCGTCATTAGCTCGCTGTACTTAGTCCTCAGTGTTACATACTGATAAGAGGAGAAAGAGACAAAGTTTAAATCCATTCACATTATTTTCCTTTTTTTTATATAAATTCTTCGTAAAAAAAAAAAAATCGTACCTCCTGAATAATGTTGTCAGAGGCTGAGTCCAGTTTGGTTTTCTTCATGGGAGCAGCCAGAGGCTCAACCTGAGCCTTGTAGGCCACCAGCTGGAGTTCATAATCCTATTTAATAAAGAAGCAGCCTTAAAGAGTTAGTAAAGTCAGACAAAAATTACAAAGGTTTTACAAATATCGAAATAATTACCTTGATAGTATCAATGTATGCTTTGGCATATTTCTGGCACTCATCCACTCTGTCCTTGTTCTTCTCAATCTCCTCCAGCAGTTTCTGTCAAATAATACATTGATTCAAGTTTGAACCATTTTCTGCATAATTTCTAAAATAGATTATAATAGAATATGAACTCAGAAGTAATATTGTCACAATAAAATATTATAGAAAATCACATTCTATCTATCTATCATCTATCCATCCATCCATCCATCCACCTACCTACCTACCCATCCATCCATCCATCCATCTATCACCTACCTACCCATCCATCCATCCATCCATCCATCCATCTATCACCTACCTACCCATCCATCTATCTATCTATCTATCTATCTATCTATCTATCTATCTATCTATCTATCTATCTATCTATCTATCTATCTATCTATCTATCTATCTATCTATCTAAAACTCACCTTTTCTTGAGCGAGCTGTTCTTTCAGCGTTTTGCTGTCGGTGATGGGCACAGCTTGGATCTTCTCTTGCCTCTTCTTGGCCTCAGAGATCCACTGGATCAGCCAATCGTAGCTCTCGCGGTAGTAGCCCAGCTGACGGCCCAACTGATCCAGCTCCCTCTGACGGAGGTCGATCTGGGTGAAGACGGCCTTCCAGCGGTCTTGGAGCCCTGAGAGGAGCTGGCGGTAGTGGTCCAGCTCCACGTCGCGCTCGCTGTGCACGCGGGACATCTTGTTGCTGACAGCGGAGGCTTTCCTCAGCTCCTCCTCCAGGGAATCGAACACTGGCTGCTCATTCTCAGCCTCCACCCGCATTTTCTTTTGGAAGAAAGTTTGTTTAATTATTTCATATCAACCCCTTTGATAAGTTCCGACCTTTAATTTACAGAATAAACTGCAATAGCAACTCTATAAGAGGTTTTAACTTCTAGAAGTAAATGTATGAAAGAAGAGTATGTTTTTTTTTTACCTTCAGCTTTGCTCTATAATTCTCCACCTCCTTGATGTCACTGGGCACAGTGTGGACTTCACGCAGACAGTCTTCGTACTGCTTGAGAACACCCTCGGCACCCTGTGTGTTGCGGATGACCATTTCCACTGTTTTGAGTCTAGAGAGTGAATGTATAAATCTAGTTAGTACATTGGTCCAAGACAAAGAGAAAACATTCCCTTAAAAGCCAGAGAACAGTGACTCACTTCTCCAGATAAATGGAGGAGAGCATGTGGGCGTGGTCCATCTTCTGCACCGTCAGGTCGAGTTCTGAGCGCAGCACAGGAGCGGAGGCGGGCTGCTGGGCTGAGGACAAAACTCCCTCTGTCCTCACCGTGACCTTGTCCAAGTCTTTCTTCAGGCCGTCCAGCTCCACCTGCACTTTCTGCATGAGCGAAGACAGACAAAAAAATAAAACGCAACAACCGGGATTACTACTTTGACGGAAGTGGATCTTATAGTTGGACACAAAAGTTAATTGAGAGTGAAAGGCTCTGTTTTACTCTCCTACTTTTAATTCCATAGGAATATTTAAAAAATACTTTCATGAAATTATTGGTTTGAAGGAAATAAGTGCATTAAAACTCAATTTTATTCCAATTATTCTGTATGTTTGTAGCTAAATATATTTATGTACATATATACTGTATATATATATATATATATATATATATATATATATACAGTCATGGGAAAAACTATTAGACCACTCTGCTGTTTTCTTCAATTCCTTGTTCATCTTAATGCCTTGTTCCACTAAAGGTTTATCACCTGGAGGAAACAATTGAACACAAAACCATGCAATGACTAAAAGCACTGTATTTGTCAGTACAATGTTATTGCTAGTGATGTAGGAACGGAAGTGATTTCTGTCACTGTCAATAAAACCATGCAAAATGGCCAGAAATCAGCTCTGAAATTAAACTTAATTATGAGACTTTTTTGTTGTTATTATATTTGTCCAGATTAATGTAGATTAAGTGGAAGTAGACTTTTAAATGGACAAGAAATTAAAGAAAGAGTGGTCTAATAATTTTTTCCATGTCTGTATATATGTACTGTATATATATATATATATATATATATATATATAAACACACTCTAGCCCTGTAACCCACCTAAACTGTCAGTAAACTCGGTCATCTCTGTATGTTAATAAGTTTCTTGCATGTTAATTGCCAGTTATCCTGCTGTCTGTAGAAATTCCCATTGTTTTTAAATAGTCTCGTCTGTAAATTCTCTCACTGTATGTTAATTTACTCTGTAAATATTTCTGTTGTTTGTAAGTAGTTGTAAATCATTTTGCTGTCTGTAAATTATAACTTATTCCTAAAAGTCTTCGCCCCGGGGTGAGGATTCCCATCCTCTGTCTGTCATCCTATGGTTTATTCTTCTTTTCCACATTACCTGTGGGATTTCCTGTGGGATTTCCTCAACAGTTGCGAAAGCATATAAGGACAGGGAACCCTGTTTGGCTGCCACTGGCAGTCCCCCTTTGTGTGTTTCTGTGTGTGCATTTGTGTGTTGTTTGTGCAAGACCTACTTTCTGCTCTGATGTTTTCTGGACACATTCTTTCAGCGGTTCCTTCTCTATGGGTCTGCGTATGCGGTCCACAGTTCGGGCCTCGCAGTTCTCGATTTGCAGACGCAGGTCCTTGATCTCAGAGATGTAGTTCTTACAGAGCGTCTCGTCCTGTTGACCTGTGAGACAAACATACACACTTGTTCAACACATTTAATGTCCCTCACAACTCACACAGGTCAGGCATCTGGAGCTGCTGCAAAATTGGTGTTTTGTGTTCATAAAATGTGTTTAATGGCATTATTCTCATTCTCATTATTCCATTTTTTTTGTTGTTGTTGCAGCACTCTGAAGCCTGGACGTACATGCAGTTGTAGAAGGCTGTAGTGAAAACACACTCAGCTTTATCCGTGTTGTTGGAATAAACTAAGAAGCGAGAAACGATGTGGAATCCACTACTATAATATAGCTGCATGACATAAGCAGTGCAAAACAACTTTCTTGTTTGATGCAAAGGAGCCAGAAAACCATCATGCTGTCAAAGAGGCCGACGTCTATTGTATTAGACTAGAGCTGATCTCAGGCCTGACAACATCCAGACACACAGTAGCTCTGACCAACCCTGACCCACTCACCCTTGAGGTTAACAACCATTTGTCCTGAAAGGTAATTGACATCAGAGAAGTGACAAAATGTTCTTGGCATATTTTGAAAATGATCTTAAGCCTCTACCCAGCTCACCTTTCTCCATGGAGCGAAGCAGGTTGTTGAAATGCAGCGTACACTTGTTGTAGTCGCCCTCCACCTGCATGCGATCATCAGCACCAAACAGCTGGGAGTCCTGACTGTCACGCATGAAGTCCTGGTAGTGGAGCTCCAGGTTCCTCATCAGCAGCCTATATTCTTCTGGCTTCATGGTCTTCAACTGGACAGGATGGACGAGAAAATGTTTTATCAACAAAACAATAAAGCTGTTATTTCAATAATGTTTGTGTTTTCACCTCAACACTTTTTCAACACACTACAAAAACACACAAAAAATTTCAATTTACAGCGTTTAGGTAAAAAAATTTTTATTTTTCATTTTGGGGGTTATATATGTACAATATATTGGAAATAGTGTAACATGGAATATACTACTAGGTTATTTTGCATTATACAAATCTATCGCGTGCAGCGCGGTCACGTAGCAATAGCGCTACAGGGATTTATAGCCTCTGCTGCCACCCGCTGGAATAGAAGAGTATTACATATCTGCCACACTATTACGGTGCAGACATCCATCAATGGTTAATTAGGCGATATTAGATGATTTCCCGCGGTACACCTGACGATATCTCACGGCACGCGGCACACTGGTTGAAAATCACTGCACTAAGGGATAGTGAACCCCTTGTTGAAACCATTGTCATAAAGAATATCAGATTACGCTAAGGAAAAAAGTTTACATGACAGTTGTGAAACCAGCCATGATGGATGGATTAGAGACACTAAAAATAGGCAGAAGACAGGAGACAAAGCTGGAGGTGGAGGAGTCAAAGATGCTGAGATTCTCTTTAGGAAAGACAAGGATGGACAGGATCAGGAATGAGGTGATTAGAGAGACAACACGGACAGGAAGGTATGGAGAAAAAGCTAGAGAAGACAGATTGAGATGGTTTGGACATGTTCAGAGGGAAGGATGCTAGAGATGGAGCTAACAGGAGACAGAGACTAATGGATACAGTGAGGGAGGACATGGATGTAGTTGCAGTTAGAGCAGAAGACACAGAGGACAGGAGAGATGGAAAACACTAATTGGCTGCACCAACCGCTAAGAAAGGGACAAGCCAATACTAACATTAAGGAACAGTCGTGACTACTCACCATGGTGATGTTCCAGGAATTAATCTGTGTAAAGTCTCTCATCAGGTACTGCCATGACAGCAGGCTCTTCATGTTGATGTGGAGCAACTGCCACATGGAAACCATCTGCTGATGAGATGTATCCAGGCTGGACAAGATGGAGGACAGAGATGCAAACAATAAGAATCATTAAGTAGATGAAGATGAAGTAGGTGGATGTTGATGTATAAAACAGAACATACAGTACATGCTGCTTTATATCATGACATCCTCACCTGGACACACTGTCCATGGCCTCCTTGTTGACTGGAGGAACCATGAAGCAGACAGAGGGAACCACTGCCTCGTGACCTGAGTGGTTCAGGACCTTCCATTTGAATGGCTGGGAGTTGTTGAGGAGAGCGCACTCATCTGCTTTATGGACGGTGATCTGAAAACAGATATCCAGCACGTTGAGTCGCTCGACGTCATTGAGGAAACGCACGCACGGAATTAGACAGAGTTGTTTCCTTTTTTTACCTCCTGTTGCTTGAAATCACAGACGGCCTGAACGGGCAGTTTCCCCTTGATGGAGGTGGTGGGGTTACGTGGCTTCAGTTGGATGATGGTCTTGGCCCGTTTGTTCAGGCCTGTGACCATGGTCTTCAATTCATTGAGCTGCTCTTTCTCCTCCTGCGGGGAATAAATTACGGAAAAGTCAACATTTTTACACGATAATTTCACAAGTTTAAAGAAAACTATCATTTTAATGTACAATGCATGTCTTCATGTCTCACCACAGCGTCCTGCAGCAGGTCCTCCAGCCGCGTTGCAGTTGTGGAGAGGTCACAGCTGTATTTCTTTTTCATGTTCTCCTGCATTTTTTTCATCTTGTCCTGAGCATCTTTGACATCTGCAAAGAACTGCAGAAAAGAAGTAGTGATTACATTGCTATATCATACTTTTATATTTTTAGATACTATGTTGTGTCCAAGAGAATGCAAGTCCCCTACCTGATAGTAGGCTGTGTTTTCTTTGAGATGGGCCTCAATACAGCAGCAGAGCTGTAGGATCCAGCTCCACTGAGTCTGCAGGGCGGCTGTGAATGCCTGATAGAAAATAATCAGACATAAACATAAATATTTTACTCACGTATTCACATTTGTTTCATGTCAGTAGTAGCAACACAGAGTCCGTGTGTGAATGTAAGAGGAGAACAGCGGAAAGGTGAGGTTACAAGGAGCAGGGGTGGAGAAGGTGGAGGAGTTTAGATACTGAAGATCAACTGTTCAAAGAAGTGGAGACTGTGGACAAGAGGAGAAGAATAGAGTAGAGACAGGATGGAACAACTGGAGAAAAGAGTCAGGAGTGATCTGTGATAGAAGAGAGTCAACTAAGGTGAAGAGAAAGGTTTACAGGACAGTTGTGAGACCAGCCATGATGGATGGGTTAGAGACACTAGGAATAGGTAGAAGACAGGAACTAGAGGTGGAGGAGTGAAGATGCTGAGGTTCTCTTCAAGTGGGACAAGAATGGACAGGATCAAAAACAAGGTCATTAAAGGGACAACACAGGCAGGAAGGTTTGGAGAAAAAGCTAGAGAAGACAGATCAAGATGTTTTGGACATGTTCAGAGGAAGGACAGTGATTACATTGGTTTAAGAATGATCCTGGAGATGGAGCTACCAGGTAGGAGACCAGGAGGAGATTGATGGATGCAGGCAGGACATGGCCATAGTTAGAATTAGAGTTGAGGATACAGAGGACAGGTTGAGACAGAAATTGTTGAATCTCAGTGGCGACCCCTAAGAAAAGGGACAAGCCGAAAGGAAAAGATTCACATTTGTTTCAAATCTTACCTCAACAGT
Organism: Paraplagusia blochii; assembly: GCA_016785265.1. Taxonomy (NCBI): domain Eukaryota; kingdom Metazoa; phylum Chordata; class Actinopteri; order Pleuronectiformes; family Cynoglossidae; genus Paraplagusia; species Paraplagusia blochii. The sequence goes on along the minus strand of JAFBJS010009257.1, from coordinate 16,050 downwards.
CTTCTTGCCTGGATGTCCATCCCTGACAAGTTTGTCTCCCAGGGCCTGGATGTCATTAATCTTCTTCTCCCTCAACTCCAGCTCTCGCATAAGACCCTGAAGAGTTAGAGTCAAAACAGAAAAAAACAGTCAGGTCGACACAAAGATAAACATACGTGACTTGAAGGCACGAGTTAAAGAAAACAACCCACAGAATAGTTGTCCTTTTTGGCTGTCATGTTGGTGTTCCTGTCACTCCAGTCAAAGTTGACCTCCTCCTCTTCTTTGTCGTTCAACCACATCAGTTCCTTGGTGGCGGCGCTAACAAAAGCATGGATTGACTCCAGGTTCCTTAGACGGAATTTGGAGGAGTTCTGGAAGACAAGATATTCCAAATCAGCATAGAATTTCCAACATTCAACATATAGAGACCATGAATAAGTATTCTTAGATCAGTGGTTCCCAATAGGTAGATCAGGATCTACCAGTAGATCTCCAAAGGTTGGTAGATCCTGAACAATAACATAAAACAATAATAGTAATAAAAACTAGAGATGTCACTCTATTTCAAGATGCTAATCACTGGGCCAAAGTGTGAATCATATTAGTAATGAGTCAGACAGTATAAGATATGTTATATTCAGTGTTGGGACTAACGTGTTACTTGTCACGCCGTTACGTAACGAAACTACTTTTTTCGTTAACTAATGACGTAAGATGTTACTTTTCCCATTATTGTTACTGTGGTGTAAAAGGTCTCGTTACTCGTTACTATCTGTTGTCCAAATAGACGGTTTCTCCCGGCCACGGAGAGAGGACTGTGTGGCAGCGGAGCCTGTCTGCTGCCTGTGAGTGTGTGTTTGTGTGGTAACTCTCACAGTCATGAGTGAAAGACGGCCGTGCACACTAACTGAACCCATGCAGTGAAAAGGAGCGATGATTGACTATAGGTTAACATTTCCAGCTAAGCCAATAAGAAAGAGACCTGGGCGGATCTTCTTGCCTTTTAGGGAAATAAACAACTCAAACATACAAGCGACGCGGTACAGCAGCACACACCCACGAGCAAGACGATGGCAAGTGGCAAGTTGAAGTTACAATAAAGATGCCTGTAAAAATGTCTAAACAACTATTTCTTTTTTAATGTACCACTACATTTCATTATGAAAGTTACTACTGAAAACAACACTAGACTTTTTTAATGTGTTTTAAAACTAAAGTTACTAGTTATTAGTTAATAATTTAGTAACTTTTGTAATTTAGTAACTAGTAACTAGTTACTTTTTCAGAGCAGTAACTAGTAATGTAATAAGTTCCTTTTTCAAAGTAATTTACCCAACACTGGTCATTTGTTAATGTGGACAGTATGATATCCAGTTTATATAGGTAAATATATTTACCTATATATATTATATATGTATGTGTTTAATGAAAACTTCTCACCAGTAGTTTGCCGTACTGAAGATCCAGTTTACCCAGGTATTCTTTATAGTTGCCTCTGCTGACCGGAGAAATTTGTGTCTGTATTGAAAGAGAAAAACAAACACATTTTTGTCAATTCTAAATGGATGCAATTCTAGATAAATTATTATTCTGACTCCGAAAGGCAGCTCCACCTCATCTGCCTTGGCTCTTTCAATCTTGGACCTGAAGTCCTCCACGGTCTGGTGCAGTCCCCTGTGACTCCCCAACTGAGACTCCACAGTGGGAAGATCTGATCCCCACTGAGCTTCATCGATCCGCTGCTGGTTCTCCTCAACCCACGTCAGGAGGTCTTTGACATAGCGCAGAGTGACGTCATCCATCTCAGGACGCACCCTGGTGGTGGACTGCTGAATGCTGGTCAGACTGGTCTGGGATGGAATCACTGAAGACTTGAGACGGAGGTTGTAGTCACTGCGCAGGTTCACCAGGCGCTCGTGAATGCGGAAAACCCTGTAGACAAAAACAGAAATTTGATTTGAAACACACTCTGGGACATTTAATACAATTTTACCATCAAGTCTGTAGCACTCACTTGCGATACATGTCCTCAGCCTGAGGGTGGCGCCCGTCCTTGAGTATCTGCACATCATTGAAGAGGAGACGGATCATTTTTTCAGCCTTGTCCAGCTCCTTCTCTACCTCGGCTGTGTGCTGAGCTGGTTTCCCCGCACTCAGCAGACGGATGTCCTGAAAAGGACGAGGACAAGAGTTGTCGATGTAAATGAAATAAAGAGAATAAAAGAAAATAAAACAGCTCAGCAGTACTGTAGTACTTACGGTCTGCAGCAGGGTTTCCAGGTGGCTCAGCTGGTCATTACACAAACCAGACTCCATCTGGACTTTACTGACGATCCTCTGGAGCCTCTCAAGTCTGGATCACAAAAATAAAAGATGAGTTATTTCTTAACTACCTTGTCTATGTTGTCAAACATAGAGTTTTAAATAAATTCTTCCCTAGCATTTGTTTAAGGTTATTATTATTGAAATAAAATATCTAGAAAGCAGAACATTAACTTTATAACATGAATGATAAAATCCATGGCTCATGGACTGACTGTTATTTCCCAACAACTTTATTATGTTGGATATAACAAACAAATGCAGTGACTCTCCTATTTCAGTCACTCTTCTCCTCCAGGACTGCGAACAAGACAATAAGACGACCGGACAATCTCGTGACAGGAATCACTCCATGTGCTCGGCGTGACAGAAGTGAAAAAAATATATATATATATATATATTTATAGCACAGCAACTGGCTGTATCACAGGGAAGCAGATTAGCTAACTAGGTTAAACTGTGGAGATTTAACAGAGATGCTGTTAAGGAGGAAAGAAGGCTCAGACCTGTGGGTTAAGGAGTTGACTGAATTAGTTGAGAACTTTTGACTGAGTTATTGACCTACCATTTAAGGACCATAATATCTAGCAGGTCAGGAAATGCATTAATGTATTAGTTATGTAACAAAGTTGGCTACAACGCAGGCCATGAAAAAAGTTATACATTAAGATAGATAGCCAGATAAATAGCTACATGGCTAGCTAGATAGATCACAAGATAGCTAGCTAGCTAGATAGCTAGATGGCTAGCTAGATAGATAAAACCTATCCTTCTTTTTACTTTATTACTTTATTATTATTTATTTATTATTTACTATTTATTCCATTGTAGTTAATGTTTTTAGTTGAAAATGTATTCCTCTATCTTTCTATCTATCTTCTTTTTCTTCTCCTTTCGGCTTTTCACTTTTTTTCAGGGGGTTGGCACAGAGAGCCACCCAAATCACAGTGCACCATACTGTAAGCCTTCCTCTGGGTGGTGAGCCCACTGGAAGTTGTGTGGGTCAGAGCCCCCTTGTGGCAACCTGGCAGCAGGTGGACTTGAACCTGGAGCCTTACGGACCCAAGTCTGTTTCACGCTACCACTGCAGTCCAGATAATGTCATTGTTTCACAGAATTCTTTGAATATCAAATTTACTCCTTTCCAAAATTTTACAGTTTTTATCATCATTTTAATTCTCCTTATATACACTATAAACTTTCCTGACCTCTCAAACTCTGTTCTCAGCAGTCGCTCTCTCTCCAAGATGGCAACATGGAGTCGACCCCATTCTTTCTCCACATCGATGGGATGGTAGCCTGGTGGGACCTTCACCTGACCAGCATGCACGGCACTCTGCAGCCAGAGGGAAGAAGATCAGAGTTAATGAGTCTGGGGAAGTTTTTCTGAAAATAAAAGAATGCATGTGTGCATTAGTGTCAGCTTGCCTCGAAGGACTGGTAGATCTGTTTGGAGTGGTTCTTCTCAGACTCCTTCACTGGCAGCTCTGACTCTTTGAATTTCAAGAATTGGCGCCACAGAAGCTGAAGCAAACACAAAAACAAACTCAGTTACAGTAACTGATAGATGCACATCACTGTTTTGTCGTATGATGGGCGGTGGCTGTTCAACCCCCCAACCCTTCCTGCATGCAATGTCTTGTTTTTCATAGAATTTTCTCTGTTTTTCTTTTGAGGCGCTATATTTTTATTATTATTATTATTATTATTATTATTATTATCATCATCATCATCATTATTGTTATTATTTTTATTATTGTTATTATTATAAGCAATGTATAAAGTCCCAATAAATAAATACAGTTGTCTAACAAGGAAAGGAAAGAAAAGCAAACTTCTTGTCATTGTGACAATGTGAGTCACACCACAAAATGTCACCTCTGCCTTTAACCCATCACCAAAGTGAACAGTGGGCAGCATTGACCTGTGAGTGGGGACGGTGCCTTGCTCAGCGGACCTCAGTCCTGGCACCAAACTGGCAGTTGATGGATTCAAACTTTGAACCCTCCTGACCCCAGTGTTGTCCTGTTCCTTTATTAATAGGCCACCACTGCCCCTAATAACAGTATAAAACTAGTGCTATAATAACAACAAAGTTAAACGCCCATTAAAATGAGAATGACTAAGATAAGCTACAATCAATAATGCTTAAAAATGCAAAAGAAAAAATATTTTAAGTGTATAAGTTAGGTCCAAAATGGACAATACCAATGCAAATGCAGATGATACAACTATTAGGAAAACTACTGGATTCAGGTCGGCTTTTATTCCGTACCACTGGCAGGGAGTGGCAGCGTGGAAATTCTCCCAAGGATTAAGTCGCACATTATGTGCCTGTGGCTGTGTTTTCTTCCTCCCCAGGTCTGACCCGCCTTGAATACAGCAGCGTCTGAATGCACTTTATTCTTCTCAGTTATTCCGAGGTCAAACAGTCTTATCTTTGATCAAATGATGAATAGACACTGATCTCACAACACTAAGGTACACACCTATTTATGGAGCTAAGTAGTGATATTAGAATCTGCTAAATAGCTTTAATGCAGTAACAAAAGGAAAAAAAAAAAATGAACACTTCCAGCTCACCTCGATCTCCTCGTAGCTGGCTGGGAACTTCCTCTCCTCAAAGATCACGACATGGTGGCGGATCCACTGGAGCAGGATGGTGATCAGCTCGTAATACTCCTGCCAGCGCAGCTCCAGCTCCTGCAGCCGACGCAGCAGAAAAGAACATTTCAATTTTACCAAAACAAAAACGAGGACATAAGGACACTTCTTCTACCCTGCGTCCATGTTGGATCCCCTCACACGCCGCACCAAACTCAATTAGGCAGAAACAATATGAGACTTGTGTGAATGAACAGGGAGCCAGACAGATTGTGGGAGTAAAAGTTAGAGAAAAACTAAAGTAGGAGAGCGGGATATTTTATATGACAAGAATGTTTTTGACTAAAGAAAATACAGGGACTAATAAATACATGAGGGACTAATAAATACATGTAGTCAAAACACAGTCAAATTGTGTAAAGTGTAAAGGATGGATGTTGTTGTTGTTGTTCATCCCAAGTTTTTTGGCCAATTTTTTCTTTGTATTTTACCCATCCAGATAGTGAGCAGGGGGGCAGCCAGCTGAGCCAGCACCCGGGGAGCAGTGTGGGGACGATACTATGCTCAGGACACCACAGCGGTAACTTGGGATTCAAACAGGGGACCTTTCCGGACCCAGGTCTGTTTCCTTAACCGCCTTAACCACCAACTGCCCCGAAATGGTGTAAAGTGTAATAAATAGTAGTAAATGTCCTTACATTTGCTCTCACACCATCGTGAGCGTCCACCCGAGGCATGACATCATACAGGGATGAAACGTATGTAATGATGGACTTCTCATCGGGATGAGGGACGTCCACATCTGTAAGGAAGATACAACACTTTATCGTGTTGTGCTCAACAGTGAAGAAATTTAAGAAAGAAAGAAAATTAAGAAACAAAAATACTTGATTTTTCTATGTTTATTAACATATAAAAAAACAAACGAAAAATAACTTACTTGTATATAACATTTAATAAACTACACACTTATTAAAGTCACATCCAAAGAGCCGTTTGAGGACTGTAATGACATTTGAATTAGGTTATGAAAATATTCTCCTTACTGAGATGAGTATGATTTATGGCCTGGTGTGTAGCAATAAATGTTTTCTTTTTAACTGCAATGACAACTTAGGAAAGCAAAGTGTTTCCAATAATTGTAATAATGCGTGTAACTATTAATAATTGAGAGAAATTCAACATAAACCTAGAAATTTCTCCTACAGTAAATCCCTCTGACTGTAATGTTTTTTTCTCTCCTTTAAAAAAGGTCAAATACCACCTGAACTTCTTACAGATGTATTTCTGTAGAACCTACCCTCAGGATCCAGCAGGCGTGTCACCCCCAGGTCTCGTTCAGCCACACTGAAGGCCTGTTCCAGGTTCTCCACGTTGGTCTGTCTGTACACCCTGCCCATGTCAATAAGTCTGGGGCTGAGGATAAAACAGAAAATAACATTATTACCCCAAATTATTAACAAAACATCCATGTCATTCTTTCAAGGGTCCAAGGAAAACAAAAGACAATCCTAAATGAGTTCATTTGTGTCCACATGTTTGGTCTCTAAAAAGCGAAGCCAGCACCTGTCTATAGTCTGTCCTCTGGGTGTTTGAATCTATGAAAGGATTTATCCATAAAGAACCATTTATGGATAGAATTTGGAAGCATTTCATAAAACCAGACACATCTTTGGTCAGCAGCCAGCCACAACTTGAAGAAGACAAGCGATCGGGCCGACAGTGAAAGAGGGCTCTGTTAACGCATCACAGAAAAACCATTTCTCATGCAACAGTACGCCATCATGTAAACTTAATTGACCTTTTCATCATCTTAAAAAAAATCAACTGAAACATTTTTAAGAACATAGTATTCATTCATACTAGTCTCTGAGGAGAAGATGAGCTCCACTGTGGCCATAAACCGGTGAAGGCTCCAAATGTTTTACTTCTGAAACAAAATAATGCCTAGGAGGCTTCGGGGAGCTGCTAATGCTCTGGACATCTCTTCCGTTGATGTTTGGTGATCTCCACCGCTGACCCTGTTCGTCAGAGCTGGAACGAGCGCCCGAGCTTTGGGAACACCAGCCGGAATCCCACGAGGAGCCTTCTGATGGGATGTCCTCACAAACCATGATCACACGGTTGTTGACGTTGCTGACGGACCCTGACGTGCTGTCAGTGAAGCCGACGCTTCCTTTCCTACTCTTAGATTTCTTTCTCACGCTGAACATCTTTGAAGTCAAAGGTCCAGTTACAGGTCCAAAGAAATCAGGTCAGCGGTATTATTAATGAGGCTATCATCTGACAAACGGCATTTAAATCCATCCATCGTCCATGTGATATCCTGTTGACGCTTCATCTCGTTCCTTTAAACAGTCATCAGCCACTGAGTACTTCAAAACCTGCCAGTGCTTTAAGAAACCTCTGTTCAAATGAATACTCAGGATCCAGCTGCACTCTTTAATGTAACAGGCGTACAGTAGAGAGCGCTACAGCACCGCCTACATACCACACCCTTACATTTACAAGAGGTAGCATTTATGTGGTCACATGTGACTCCAGAAAAAAAAAATGTTTTTTTTTTATAAAGTGCCAGTATGAGCTCAGGTTTCAGGAAACCTGCCCCTGCAGGTATCTCTTTCATTCACATTATATTATCTCTTCTCCACAGGAAAACATCGCACGAGGCATTTCATTTTCTCTCATCCAGCGCCGACTCTCTCCTGTTTGCTTTGAGGAGTCTGTGTGAGTCACTGTGTTGCTGTTGTATTGACAACAATAGACTCCCAAAGCCCAGCTGTTTTGGAAAGTCCTCCTGAGAAATAGACGTACATTCATTTCCCAGAAACCTATCATTAGAACGTAATCCCCGTAAACCAGTGGTCCCCAACCACTGGGCCGGGGACCATTACTGGTCCGTGGGTGAATTGGTGCCAGGCCGCAGAGACATAATGTCTCCTTTTGGCCCCATCTGGCTATTACTTCCACTTGATCCATACCCATATCAACAAAAGAACTGACCAATAGAATGGCTAGGATTCCATCGTCAAAAATGCAACTATATTAGAAAATATTTTCTTAGTGAAGACAACAACAATAAACTCAAAATAACGCAAAGTCATTGATACAAGATTCTAACTTTTTATACCGGTCTGGTAGCAAAAAGTTATAGGCTGTGTGTACTTGAGAAAACTTTGTTAATTCGGGTAGGAAGATTTTATAGGTAGGAAAATATTTTTAAAAAATTTAATGTTATTAAGGGGTATTTATCTGCTACAACTTAACGACCGGTCCCTGTAAAATAGTGCAAGAAATTTAACCAATTGGTGGCCACAGCCAAAAAACAAGGAACATCCTGGAAGGTCCTTGAGTATGCTCAGTAGTTTGGTATTCATTTTAAGTCAAATTAAGGAAGAGTCCCAACAGAAGTCCTGGTCTTTCTTACAAGACAACTGACAGAAAAGTCAGTCAGTAGATAGAAATATAAGGGACAGTGGTTAATGTATCCTTCGCCCAAAATAATGTGGGTCTGAATTGTGTCCTGTGACTTAGTTTAAGGTTGCAAAGTTTGATAAAGTCCAGAAATACTACGTTTTGCATACCCTTCAGAATCTCAGCAACAAAGAAAAAGTTTGGTTATCAGTGTAAAGTACTTCAACTCACTAGTGTTTGTGTATGACGGCATTGAAGAGTTTGCCGTCCCTCCAGCTGGTGGAGAAGTTGTCACAGCGGATCCCTTGGTATCCGTCTGTCATCCTTTGAGACCAGAGGAGAAGCTTCTCCTTGGCGGTCATGTCCTCTGACTGACCGTTCACCTGGATGTCTGAGATCTAGGGTTGGGCAGAAATGGACAGAAGGTCAACAGAGGGACAGAAAGGACACAGTGGAGCACCTACACCAAAGGAATGGAAACATTAGTCATTAGTGGAAACCAAAAGATGCCTGTCTCTTATACACATTCTATCTATCTATCATCCATCCATCCATCCAAGCCATGTTTTGTACATTATAACATTTAGGTCACATTTAGAAAAGCTGTGCTAGTTTAGGTGCAAGGTGCTTCAGCCAAGCGCTGGCAACAGTCAGGGGCCAAACTTGGTCTAGTGTGTGCCACTGTGTGTCTTGCTCATGGTCCCAATGCACCAAGTGCATGTGGAGAATTTAATTACAGCCTATGGACTCCCTCCCAACGGCATTCCTGCACTCACTGACCTCTCCTTGAGGCCTTTCTAACAATGGCTTAAGTTTGGGTGGGGGAGGCAGAAGGAAGGTGCTCATGTGCAGGGACGCCACAGGGTGAGAGAGTCCACATGGAGATGCCGCGGGCCCCTGTCTTTCCCACACTAACAGAGCAAGACTATTGACAAACACAGCTTCTCAGGTCAGGAAGACTAATTGAGCCTTAATAAAAGCAGCATGACAAACGTCTGGTCAGTCGTCGGTTGGGAGGAAGAGGAAGCATCTCTCTTAGGCCCTGCCTGCTGCGAACTCTGTAACCCTTAGCTTAAGGACAAGGCCGATGATTGTGCAACACATGTGGAATGTTATTGTTTGAAGGATGGTGTCACAGGAAAATGCACCTTGACATAGCGCTAACGTGTGAGCCCTGCTAACTCACTGACATTGAATAAACATACTAAACCACATATCTATCTTCATGGGTAAAGATTCATATGTCTGGTAAACCCAACTCAAATTTGTATTCAATTCAAGTATATCAGCTTTTTTTTTTTGCATTTTTAGTCAGGTATGTGTGGAATTTTTTGCGAGTTATTTTTGATGTATTTCAGCCCGAAAATGACAAAGAAAACAACCTGCTTTTAAAAGGAGGTAAGAATGAAATCTGACAATTCTCAAACAGCTACTGCACAGGCGAATGAACTGCAGATCAGAACAAGTTTGTGTTGCAATTGCCACTTGCATTGTGTCAGGCAATCATCATTTTTTCTCGATTCAGTATTTGAGGACTTAATGGACGACTTTGAGCGAGAGAGCTCAGCATTCATATATGTACATGCAGTAAAGTGGTGTAAATCTGGTCCGTTGGCAAGGCAAGCAAGTATAATCCTGCATCGGCTCAACGCGGTGACTCATGCAAAAAGTGTTCAGAGCGAATCCAAAGACGTGCAAAAAAATATCGAGAGACTGTTTGGTAAAGTGTCATCATTTCGAGAGAGAGGGATGACTCATAAACTAGTGATTCATCAGCGCTGCGGTATCCAAAAAAAAAAAAAAATCTGGCTGCCTCGGGAGAGCGGCAAGTCCCGACAGACACAAGAGCATTGTCCACAAGTGAGAGGGCATGTGACCAAATGGCAAATGCCTGTGATTACACCAATTACTGCTAGCCTGGCGGTGCCTTAGGCTAAAGACGTAACCGCCATTCATAACAGAGGACACCGCAGACAGAACTATGGGTATCTGATTACCTTCACAACAACTCCTGGTTCCTCAAAAAACACACACACAAATAAACACATTAGCGTGATATGAAATGCCGCTAACCTTTGCAAGTTATAACTAGATTAGACATTATAAGTCTCTTAGGACAAACGCATACAAAAATAGTTTATGATAAACATTTACTGTGTTTTTGTTTGTAAATTAGTTCGGTTAACCTAGTGGTTCACAATCTATGACTTGTGACCTCACGTTTACATCAAATTTTTTTGCCAAACTGAGATCCCAAAATACCTTCATCCTCTTATCCTTTCCAGTAGGGGCAGCAGTCGTCACGATTGGCACCTAAACAACATTGCTCCACACTGTAAGCCTTCCTGTGGGTGGTGAGCCCACTTGAAGTTAGGTGGATCTGGACGGTGCTATGTTCAGAGAAGCTCAGTGGCAACCTGGCCGCTGGTGGATTAGAACCTGAAGCTTTGCAGATAACAAGGCCCACCTTTTCACCACTAGGCCACCAGCAGCGCCTTTCAAAGTATATACCGTAATTTCCGGACTATAAGCCGCATTCTTTTTGCATTTTCCATGATGAGAGTCAGTTCATGCTAATTTTATTCATGTACTATAAGCATGTTACCAGAGGTTAAACTTCTTCTTCTTCGATGGTGTTTATTGGCAGTTGTGACTTCTTCCTCGACACCACCTGTCTCACTCTTAACTTTTCTGCTCAAGCAGTTAGACAATAACTGCATAAGCCGCAGGGTTGAAATTGTGTGACAAAAGTTGCGGCTTATAATCCGGAAATTATGGTAAGTAAAAACTGTTATAAATTTGTCCACTGTACTTGACTACAAATACAAGTACAGACAAAGGGAGGGTGACCCCTCCGGTAAACAACATTAAAAGTGAGTTTTAGAAATTACGTGGTTTCAAAAGATAAAAACTAAGAAAGCATCAAAAAATGAATTTTGCAATATAAGTATAAAATTACTGTTTCATTCAGTGGGACCAGGAAGCAACCAGGACAAAAGTGTAGTACTCAAGAGACATGGCCCTGAACCTGACCTAGATACGTAACAAGGATTAAGAGGGAATCTCACAGTAAAAAAGTAACACAAGCGCAAGGAACATCAAACAGGAAACATTGCCTATACAAAAGAAAGTCTAGTCAACAACTATCTGTCTCAGACACAGTGAGGGGACAGGGCACAAGGTGATACGAGTAAGACTTAGGTCATGACAGGACACAGGTGAGTGAGATGGCACTGGTGACCACAGAGAGACAAAACAGACACATGCACTCTCTTGAGGCCAATTGGTTCATTCATTCATCTTTAAGATACTAACAACAACAACAACAACAACAACAACAACAACAACAAGTCAAAGTCAAAGTCAACTTTATTGTCATATATACCATACCAGGATATATGGCACAATGAAATTGCAGTCCTATGGGACACACAGTGCAAAAGCATACAAAATGTATTTACAATACAGAATACATCACAATACGACAATACAATACACTACACTACGATACGACAATATAACACGGTATGTTTTTACAAGAGGTCAGTCGGTCAATGAGGTGGTATTTGATTAACAATGTCATACCTTGTAATAATAACAGAAGGTGAAACAGTGTGAGTACAGTGTACAGAGTAGATACAGTTTACAGTATAATGGCAACATGTACTTGAAACAAAGTGACAGAGTGCAAAGTGCAGTATACAATGAAATAGTACGATGAATACTTGAGACAAAAGTAACACAGAGTAAGATATTGTGTAAAATACAATAAACAGTATGGTAGTGCAATGGGTACTCGAGACAGAGTAATATGGTGCAAAGTACAACATACAGTTGATGGATACTCAAGGTGTTACAGTGTGTAATACTATGCAAAGTACAATGAGTGGTATAGTAGAGCAAAGAATACTAAAACAGAGTAATACGGAACAACAACAACAACAACAATAATAATAATAATAATAATAATAATAAAGTGCGCCCTCAAAGTCAAAATGGAACCTTAGCAACTCGAGCTCACACAGCAACCTCCTCTTGCATTGCTAATTAAAAGTTCAAAAACAAATATATCTCTATTATACTAAGCAACATAAGCGGTTAAGGAAGCTGACTTGGGTTCAGAAGGGCTCAGGTGCAGATCTACCAGCTGTCAGGTTTCCACTGAGGTGCTCTGAGCGTAGCACCGTCCAGACCCACAAAACGTCCAGTGAACTCAGCACCCACAGGAAGGGTCACAGTATGGAGCAGTGTGATTTGGGTGGCAGTCTTGGAGACTGCTGCCCCTGATATCCGCTAATGTATAAGTAGCTGAAGCATTAAAGTTAATTAAGACTAAAACTCAGGTATTTGACCAGTTTTTTTTTATTATTGTTCCCAGGGTTTGAACAATCTAATGTTTTATTTACATTTATCATATACGTTTTTCAACCCTGACAAATATATCTCCTACAAAGAAGCCTACAAAGCAAATTAATTCACAACATCTTCTTCCAAATAAGAACAGGAATAAAAAAAATGGCTAAACTAATTGTATTTTGCTATTGAACTTTATGCAGAATATAACTTTCACTATGGCATTCAGCTGAACTCCACCTTGACTCCTGTCAACTGAGAAAAATAACTTGTTGCAGACTGGTAGTTAGTATCGCTCCGATAGTAGGAAGTAGGTTATTTTGTATTGTAATGTACTTTGTATTTCCTTTGCACTGTAGGTCATAGAGGACTGTAATTTCTTTGTGCCATATATCCCTGATATATGGTATATATGACAATAAAGTTGACTTTGACTTTGACTAGGTATTGCTACGCTGCGTTCTGATTTACTGCTGGGAGGAATGTGTGACACACCTATTAGTATCTACCTCATGGCAACAGTTTGGTTTGTATGTCTTCTTTATACAAAGACTTAATCCAAGTTGCTACTAATACAAAGTGTCAACAAATATCTGAGTAAAGTTTAGTAAAATAAAGGCTGCAGGGAAGTGCTGGTAACCAGGTTAAAAATGCATCACATGTCAGTCAGCCCTTCCCTGCTGTCTGTCAACTCTGGTTATTATTTCGAACCCCTCTGGCCTGTCTCCTGTGCTTGTCTCAGCAAGTCTCAATCGTCGCACCTGGTGACCCGATTGTGTCTTTCCGTCACCTGTAGTCAACAGGTCATTGTTGGTCTCTCTGTATTCAATGTCACTGTGTTTTCAGCTCTTCCGTACGTCCTTCATGCCCGTCCTGTTCTGCCTGGTTGCTTTAACTTTTGAGTTTTACCCAAACTCCAGTTCTTGCATTGTTATGTCCTGTACTACTCAAATACTCCACAAGATTAATCAATACGATATATCAATGCCACCAAACTAACATACCCTTTACTAGTAGCTAGGGTTGCCAGTTGCGGCACATTAAGCTTTTTAATCTTGTATGCCAAACTAATGTTTTTAGTCCGTTATGGGGTTGTGGCGGCAACAGTCTCCGCAACTGTCACCCAAATCACAACTGGGTGGCAGTTGCACCACGGTTGCACAATACTTTCCTGTGGGCGGAGAGCACACTGGAACAGCCCTAACTGTGAACTTGCCCAGGAGGTGAACCCTGGAGTTTCACAGCAAAGACAAAGACATTGGCATGTAGTACAAGACACACCAGTCAGCAAGAGTGCCCTCTAGTAACTCAGAGTTAAAATAACGGGCATGTAAATTTTCAGTGGCACTAGAGTACCAGTACCACAAGAACCATTTGTGGCCAACACTGTGAAATCTAATATGGAAAATTATATTCTTTTCCCTGTAATGTCCACGTTTCTCCAGCTGATGGCATAAAAAAGCGAAACAAGGTTTTTCTCCAGGTCAAAAATTTAA